>ML780210.1:1062738-1078516 GCA_009831015.1 Picea engelmannii
ATAGTACTTAGTACTTGCTAGATCTCTTTTTTTGTTTCATGTTTAGAAGTAGTCTCTAAAACTTAGTACTTTGTCTTGAGTCTTGACTCTTGACTCTTTATTATGGCTTATTCTATAAACAATGAACTTATGAACTTATGAACATAAGAACATCATATGACAATTTACCTTTGAAGTTAATGATTGATGTTATGATGCTTTAATGATTGATGTTATAACTTATGATGCTTTAATGTTGAGTGACGAGTCCCACATATGTTTATGATTGATGTTATATGTGTAGTATGTAGTATGTACTAAATGGTTGATGCTTTAATGATCATCGATTCATCACTAATCAATTAGTTAAATGATCTTATATCTAGAAAAGACTTTACTGTAATATTTACTATGGCTTATGGAAAATCATCAAATTAAATGCAACAATATTTTTTCTCTTGTCCATGTGTGCTCTGAAAAACCAACAATACTAAGGTTGAAAGGAAAGTCCTTCCAAGAAATGAGACCAACTCACCATAAATGCTATGTGTGTATCAGGAGATTGAACCAAATGGCCCTGGCCTTGTTGAGTTACCTATAGTTATAGCCCATGTAAATGATCAAAACCTTGAGAACAATGGGTACCTAGACAACTTCTTGAATAAGGATCTAAACAATGCATTTGCAAATGATCAGGATGCCATGGGCATTGCCATTAATGAGAAGTATAGTCTTTTAGTTGTTTTTGAATCTTTGATGTAAAATATTTTGGTTTCTAAATATGCATTATAGTTTCTAAACTTTATTAACATATTGATGACATGGTAATATCATAGATTACTTCTCTTTGAAATTTGCCCAATGATGATTTATATGCTTTTGAGTTTTTAGTGTTTTTGGTTTTATGTTTCAACTTCCAACTTTTCTATATTACATTAAAATTATATACAGAAAAATATATATAGGTCACAACACCCAAACACAAATTCTAAGAATGGCATCTCAATAGCTACACCTACACCTGCACCACAAATCCTTGCAAACTTGGTTGGATTATTATTAGTTTATACCAACTTCTTACTAAAAAATGTGCTCTCCATCTTGATCGAGGGAGAAGATCCTTTAGTAGAAGTGAAGGTCTTCAAATTTAACTGAACACAGAGAAACACAAACCACAAGCAAATATTCTCCTTTCCTAGATTGTTTCTCCATATAGCGTACTAATATAGTCTTTGATGTTGGGAGATTGAAAACCTTGGAGATATTCTTGTGCTATTTGCCATAAACTTAACACATGGTACCTTAGCATCTCTCCCAAGGTCCCATCTACATGTCAAGAACATCAACTCCATCCATAATAACATCACTAATATAATATCAAAGAAAATAATATCCAACCTACGATTAAAGATTCTTATGCCAGGAAACGAAGGTAATCTGTATGTCATTGGCCACAAGAACCTTCAAATTATAAATCTCACTTGTATTAATAGCCAGACAAGCAGCTATAACATCAATGCAGTTATGACTCATGAGTACTATAGTGATCAATAAGGAGTTAGGACCATGAAGGTTTGCTCATTCCCATTTAGTGAAAGCACAAACCTTTATAACTTCAGTTTGAACTTCTCTAACAATGGTAAGTACATAAACTTTGTCAATTTAATTAGCATTAGTAATTTGTTCTTTAATCTCCACATCTTCTACTTCAAAATCATTAACTAACTTAATCAAGATGATTTATTTCTCCTAGAATATCTATGGCCAGCTATCTTCTCTCTTCGATTTAATGCCAAACACCTTACATTGGCAGTCATCTAATTAAACAAGTGTGAACGTGATTTGATTTGAATCTTTGTTGTGCTAGAAGCATCTCTAAAAATAGGCCTAAAAAGGCTTGATTTGTGATCACCAACTATCTCCAACTAAGCCTAGTAAGTATCAGAGGATATCTTATGTAAACATTTTATGTAGATATTGCATGTTAGTCACAGTGATCAATCTATGTTAGCATGTATTGTTAGTTGGTCTATGTTAGTGGTCAATGTATTAATATTTTGTTGTTTGCCATAAGGTAGTTCATTGGTGACTATTCTTAAATCACATAAGAGGCTATCCCTAATTAAGGATTCAAAGGCAACAATTCCCGGTGTATAGACATCTTAGCTTAGTGGATGCCCCACTGTCCAAGAATAAACTGGATTTATTGTAACTCCAGTCTTGATTAAGCCATTGTACTGACATTTTTGGCCACTCAAATTCAAAAATTCTGATTATGTCAAGGAACTAAACTGACATTTTCTAACACTTGAAGCATGCAATGTGCTAGAGTCCAATGGATAATGAAAAAGGAAAGGTTTTTACCTGTCCATAACCAAGCTTCTCTTGAAGATTCCTCCCAAATAATGCCAACTGAGCATCATACCGTGAACCACAAGCAGACCTCTCTTCAAAATCAGGAGCTGAAGGAGGAAGGCAATCTATAGCATCAATATAAAGCCATTGGTGAAGTGGCATAAATACTCCTGTTACAGCCTGCAATTTGCACCATGTCTATTTAATGGTTTTTGACTTTGTAGTATGAACCCAGTGCTTCATCTTAAAGGTTGCATTATACTAGGTAGTCTATCATGCTTACATTCATCCACACATACAAAAAGAAAATTGGATTGTTTTGCAATAATCGACTCATAAAATAGGATCAAGTTTCTAGGTCTGTCTACATATAAATATGGATAAAGACATTGTACATTTCTGCAGTCATAAGTGGACATGTAAATCTCCGTACAGATCATTAGATGGGAATTTAATGAAAAGGACAAAGACAAAAAGTAGAACTTACAAATTGGAAGCAACAAGAGATGGGGATGCATTTTGTCAAAGCTAACTTATCATATATGAGAAGCGGGAAGAAGCCGCATATTGTAACTTCAAACATGACAATTAATAATGGACAGAGAATATGGGATAACTGTATCCACATGTAAGTAATGCTATTGTGGATCACCAGTATACAGTAATCAGAATCCTTTCGCAGATTTACATTTGGAATATATTTCCAGTTACGAGATTCATTCAAAAAGAAACAAAAAGGAATCATGTTAGGGCTCTATTCCATGTTATATAACACTGAATTAAGTGTTCTTTAATGTTGATGTCATTCGAGAATATTATTCTAGAATATTTGTAGATGATATTGCTAAATTGCTTAATGAAGGTAACAAAAACATGTGAACAAGAAATTTTGGAGAGCCACTGGGTTACATATTATGGACACTGAATATTCAATCGAAGAGAAATAGAGTTTTCTATCTACTGTTTCCACTTGGAGATTTTGCTACCTGTTGAACAATGGTCATCCCTGGTCAGAACTAATCACAATAGATGCCTGTTGGCAAATAAGCTTTTTACATTTGGAAGTAGACAGGCCATCGGAATGTATCTCACTTATGCCATTAGATATACAGAGCAAGTGTATCACTTATGTGTACCATTTGAAGAGTTGGTATGACAAATTTCTATGTTGTATTAAGCAAGTTTGAAAATTTCATATTGTGATCATTTCAACCCATGTTTTGTCAATGATTAAGCAAATTAAATACAAAACTAACTTGAATCCTGAAACATTGGCAACAAGACAATTTTATTGCGCAACAAAATCACATATTCAATTTCCAAACATTCCATAAAGCTCATGAGCTTATCTACTTAGTATGAGCGAAATGACACAATATACATCGACAGGAAATAAAATTAATCAGATAAAGATTATAGCATCAGCCTTGAAAGAAACAAATACAACCATTGTAACATCCAACAAACAGAATCCATCACTAGCCTTCTTGTTTACAAAAAGTATCTTGCCGATTAAACCTCATTGAGTAAGGCAACAAATCTTTTACATGCAATCAAGACTAAAAGGATATCCCTTTATATTTGAGATGGTCTTATGGTTCATTATGGTTGAAATCCCACCACAACTTGAATTTGATTGCAATAGCAAAATTGTATGCAATCTAGGAACATAACAAGATTTCTTCTTGCTGGGACTTAATTCCAGTGAAGTGAATTGGCCCTTTCTCTCTGAAACGGATTGTAAGGGTTGAATTTCGGTGCATTGCCCCACTTTGTGACACTAAAGTTGTAAGCTATCAAGCTAATATAAAGCGTGCCTTGTTCCAAATATTTTCAACTACTATGTGCTTTATGCACCTATTCAGAATTTTCAAAGAGTCCAGCATCCTCCAAGGTGGTAACCAATTCAAACACCCAGTGAATTGTATACTTTATATACCAACTCTAAAATTCTAAAGCAGCCAGCATCCTTTTGGAGACAGCTCATTTCAAGCTCATAGTGATATCCTTTTCATAGTAAACATGAAAACATAATAAAGGACTTGAAGCAAAGCCTACATCGCATAACCTTGGCAACAATTTTTAAATAACCAAAAGAAAAATGGAAATTATGCAAAACAACATTAGCAGAACAAATACATCCACATGAGACCAATTGAGCTTTGCAAAATACAAGAAAACAAGGGTTGCATGCCCCTTCCTAGTCCCCAGATTGACAAGTTGAGAAACCGATAACACGAGACATTAAAGCCAACAGACAACATGACTTCAACCTTTGACATCAAATGGCAACTTCGACTTCAATGACAAACAGGAATATAGACAATCATATCGACATCTGTCAATGACATATATCCGTTATGGAATTTGAAGTTACTTGTAACTGACAGATGTACCCTGTGGAAATAGATAATTGAACCCCAATTCAGGGTCTCAAAAGCACAGATAGGCATAAGTGGCATAGGCACTTAGAAGCAATATAGGAGGTAGGAGGTAGGAGGGAGTAGAGCTCTAATCTATAAATCTAAAATTCCCTAAAAGACATTGTCCAAGATTTGAGGCAGCTAAGGCTCTGTAATTTGTACTATGTATTGCCCTAATTTGCATTTAAAATTTTTATCTATTTCCTGCATATGTTATCAACCAAACACTACAGGAAGATGTGAGTGGCATATCTACACTAGAATATACACATCCACACATTCACCAAGAACGAGAAGTTGATTCATCTCCCAATAGGTGATCAATTTTGGCATCGAAGCAACTTCCAAAAATTATTAATCGAATGCTACAGGACAAACCAATATCCTGCTACTAGAGAAGAACCCATAAAGCCTGACCCACCCAGTCAAAGAAGGATAAGAGGCAATGCTATGCCAGAAATGATAGCTGAGCATAGCCAAGAACTTCAAAGGTAAAGGTGAAACCTCAAAAAGCAAGTTCAACAACTGCAATACAATTTCTTAGACTTGAAATGGTTCATGGAAGAGAAGTTCAATGTACAAAGACAACTGAATTTGTCTCATGTAAGCAATAGCCTTTCCAGTAGTTCTAGAAATACTTCTTCCATGGGACCAAGAAGCAACATTAAAATCCTAGTATGGGTGGAAGTTACAAGTCAATGACCTGTCACCCAACACATAATTCCAACCATAGCAAGCATGATAAATCCGTTCAATGTAATGGCAAAGGTAGAAATCATATTTTTCAATAGAGACATTGAGGCCTAGAAGATGTAGAACCAGCTTTTGCAGTTGCAGATGTATTTCAAGACACAAGGATACAGATGTGCTTAGGAACATGTTTACATAGCCAAAAATGATACTTCCCCACTACTATGTTGGGACGGCTTTAATGAAAGATAGCAACCGCAAGGTCAACGGCACAGCACAAGTTGGCAAGAATTTCAGTAAGTCATAAAGTCGAAATTCTACCTTGTAAGCTTTGAGAGAAACTATTATTTTGAGCCTGAATAGGTAGTCTGATGTATATTCTGATTTCATACTTGAGTATCGAATATAAATTTTTTATCATGGAAAAGAAGGCTTTGAGAGAAACTCGTAAATCAATTGCAGTCCCTAAGACAAAAAGTAGGAGAGTAGGAATTGGAGTAGCAACAAATTCCATCAGTATAATTTCAGTATAGCATAAAGTTCAAGGTTCCAAAAGACAAGGACAATGGTGTACTGGAAGATATACTACAAATTCCACATGCCAATATGGCAAGAACTCAATTTGTTTGGAGTAATACACTTCAAGATGTCAATAGTGAGGCAATGGCGCCAAGAACAGTTGGGGAAAGAAAACGAACCTGACTATCCTCAATAACGCACCATTTACCCAAAAGAAAAAAGGAAGGACAAGTTGGTAATTGTGACAACCATTGCTGATAGATCAACAAACCTAGACAACTTGACAATTCAGTTGGCCAACAAGTCAAAGAGAGAAAAGCCAAAATGCATGCATTACAACAATATTAAGTATGACAAGGAGATGCTTATTCCTGCAACTAGACAAACGATAGAGAAAGTCATTTCAGGTTCATTCGTTTAACACCAGGCAAACCTGTTTGCTTACATTAATGAGAAGTTCACTTGTGCTTGAAAATGAGACAATTGATCAACAAACAGACCCAAGGGAGCTACTTTTGAAGATGTTGACAACAGACATAGGTGAAGATGACCTCAATACCAACCATTGTCTATCACAAAAACCAGAAAATTTCATTAAAAATACATGGATCAAGCAACTTACGCTAAAGACAACACCACATGAGAAAATGTGTTTATTGGGATGTCCATCAACAAACTTCTGGATGAGATAAGAGTACAAACTGGCCATCAACAAACTTCTGGATGAGATAAGAGTACAAACTGGTGGCTCTCAAAGTATGTGGGGTTGTATTTGGAAGCCCATGCTTGCGAGAAACATTATAAAAAGGTTTACTTCACCTGTCTATTAAAACCTAAGAGAGAGATGTGTTCCACATCCCTGATTCGAGATCAGGGACATTGAGAAAATGCCATCCTACACCCAAGGGCCAACATTGAACTGGCTCATCCAAGACACACAGTCTAAGAGGTGAACTAAAAGGACATCACCCCTTCTCACAGTATATTTTAAAAAGAAGAAAGAAAGCTCTAAAGTTATTTAAAACAAATTCAAAATTATCCACCTTAGTAACTTAAATTTATTCGTTTAAGGAAATCCAAGATTGGCTCGTTAAGGACATGGTAGCTAACACAAAGATCGAATTAGTTTGCAAATGGGTTCAACCCTAAATAATAAATCAGGGGACATCACCCCCACTACAAAAAACCATAAAGTTATAACAAAATATTCATGTGTATAAGAGACGCTAATTTGCAGAGGAGTCATGCTCTCTACAAAGGTATGGAACTAGCCCTAAGATTTGAAATCAGTAAAATGACACTCTATGTTGGTAATCACATTATGAATAGATGCTCTAATCCCTGAAAGGTTAACCTACTTAGGATATCAACCATAGCAAAAGACTTCACTGCATTGTTCCAAGACATTAAATTCATACATGTCCCTAGATCCAAGAATAATGGTGCAGACTTATAGGTGAAAAAATGAGTGAATTTTAGAGAAAGAGATTTTAAACTTTTCACACAAATCGACACCTTTCACTCCATTTAATATTCCCCTTTGGGCATTAATTCTGTAATTTTGAATCGCTATCTAGATTTTGTGTATTGATCATTCCATTTTTATGCAAGAATTCCGGTTGTTTGTAGCACCATACTAAAGCTCCCCTACTTCCATCCTACCTCCTTCAGCACCAGCAGATATCCTTCAAGGCTCTATGCCAGAAGATATACTCATGATTATGTTTTAAAAAAAAATTCAAGACCTCTAAAGACAATTGAAGATCTTGAGAGAGGCTCTAGTGACTTAGGCCACGGCCCTTCAAATCCTATCAGAGGAACTAAGGATATACAACATCGAGAGTTGGGAAAGTGCCTCGGACTCTAAAACCAAATGGGCAAATTAGATGCTAAGCCCGACGTCTACAACCACAGACTTGAAGATTCTAAGTAAAAGCAGACTCGCTTGTCAAAAGAATCGACATGTTGGAAAAAGCAAACACATATGTAGGTGGCTACCTATTGGACTCTAGGAGTTGTGGAGCCTCCAAAATATTGATGAAGACTCCCAATAGCAAGATAACAAGGCAAGGGATGATGGCAAATGGAGTAACTCATACAAGTAAGCACCAATGGCAAGGAACCCCAAACTTTCGCATGGAAGACCCTATAGTGTTGAAGATATTAGGCAATAACCCAAGACAATTAGAAGCACATCACAGAATCAACCCAAGACACAAGTGTTTGGTGGGTGCCATAGGCATGAACATCATATACACTTGATCTTACAATGAAGGTGAGAACCTCATTTATAGGTGCTAGGCCTAGATAACCTAGCCATAACCATAACAACCAATGTGGGCTAATTAATGACCCAATAATAGTGTACAACAAAAGACATTAATGACCACTAAGTGAAGAATAACCACCATAACTCTAATATGCCCCCTTAAGCTTGACATGGAACAAAGAAAAAAAGGTGTCAAGATAAGACAATAGTTTGAGAACACATGCCTGTCACTAAAGGTGTTGACAAATCACTCATGTATTTGACTAAGTGAGTATGCATCCCTAAACCCCCCTTAATATTCACTTGGAAAACATTTGGGCAAAATATGCCAAAGTAAACATTAGAATAATCCCCCCTTAATGTTTAATTGGGTAGGGAATAAAAAGATGACCAATGTTGACAACATCCTGACCATAACAAAGTGCAGACAAGCTTGCAGCGAAGAGTTCTTCTATAGAACCGTAGCCGCCAACTCACCTTTATACAAAGAGGCAACAATGCCTTTAAGCTAGATTCACCACCATAATTAGGCATTCATCCAGTTTTTATTGTGGATGAGCTCAAGTTGTACAAGCCATGGATGCTTCATAAAGAAGATGACAATTGGATGAACCTAACAAATCAAAGTTGATTCACACCACATTACAAGTTAACAAGAAAATGACATGAAAAATATTAAATCTCATAAAAAAATCAGAACCCAGTTGCAGATTTAATAAAAATAAAGTACAGAACAGAACTTTAACTTAGAAATCTGAACATGCTGATTTTTCTTAACACTCTAATGCAGCAGAAAAAAAACACATAAAGACACAAAGCATTCACACAAAAATACTATTGATTTTTGGTCAAATGACCCCGGAAAAACCCAACTGGGAAAACCAGTCTTCTGCTTGCTGATTTCTTTTTATTTCAGCAAAGGATATCTTCAGAAATTTTACATCTGCTGTTACAAAAACGTTTCTGAAGCAAAATCTCTTCCTTCAGCAAACTCACAGCCCTCACACCTGCTCTATCTGCTCACAACCTGACTGTTGTGTGCGCATACGGCCTGTACGGCCCAGATCGAACTGCCTTGCTGCTGGGCACGCCGTATGGTCTGTACAGCCCTCCTGTACGGCCTAAATCGCGCCCAAACAGTGTTGTTAGTTGCTGGCTGAGTGTGAATTTGGCTGGCTAGATGAAATGGAGGCTGTGCGGCCTCTTCCTGAGCTGTTGAATCTTCCCCTGTAGCTGAAACCTGCTCCTCTCTGCTGTCCAAGCTTCCTCACCAAGTCGACTTGTGCATAATGAGCCCAAAAACCCTATTTCTCCCTTGGCAAATCGACTTGGGCCCACCAGACATCTCAATGGCTGAGATTAGATCTAAATGGAGGGCTCAGATCGATTGCCTTATGACTATAGGAAAAATTAATTTTTCCTGAGTCATCTAAGCATAGAAAAGGTAAATTAAATTGGGCCCCTCTTTGTGGGTCCCCTGCCAGATTTGATGCACCTCCAAATCTAGCGAACCCTTTCCTCTCTAACTCCAATTCTAACACTCCCTCTTAGAGAGGAAGGTGTTCTGCACTACACCAAGTTTATCTCTGAAGTAGACGAAACTTGACCTTGGCAATGCCTTGGTCAGAATATCTATTGTGTGCTCTCATGTTGGTAAGTAACTAGAGTTATATTTTTCCCCGCTGAACACAGTCTCTGATGTGATGGTACCTGATCTCAATGTGTTTGGAGCGGTCATGAAACACTGGATTTTCAAAGAGCTTAATGCAGCTCTGATTGTCACAGTGTATGACTGTGGGCTCCAATCCCTGACTGAAAAGTCCCACAAGAAGCTTCCTCAACCAAATAGCCTCGCAGGTAGCCAAGCTAGCTGGCATATACTCGACCTCAGCTGAGCTCAATGCAACTGATCTTTGCTTCCTGTTGAACCAGGAAACAACGACTGACCCAACAATGAAAGCATACCCTGAAGTGCTTTTTCGATCAATGAAACCCCCTTCCCAAACAGCATCGATGAAGCCCTGAAGCCTCACGCCATCAACATGCATGTACCACAAGCCATAATCTGTTGTGCCCCAGAGATATCGCAACACATGTTTAGCAGCAACCCAATGTAGCCTGGTGGGCTCCACCATAAACTGGCTCAACTAGTTAACTGCAAAACATATGTCGGGCCGTGTTAGTGAGATACATCAGCGACCCTAAGAGTTGCCTGTATAATGTGGCATCAAACCTCTCCGCTCTGTTAGAGTCCACCTTCTTCCAGTTGGTGACTAGAGGAGTGGCCATGGCCCTGCAATCCTGCATGTGAAATCTCCTTAGAATTTGCTCTGCATATCTACCCTGTCCCAAGAAGGTCTTACCATCACCCTGCCAAACCTCCAATCTAAGGAAATAGTGCATCAGCCCTAAATCCTTCATCTCAAACTCACGTGCAAGATATTCCTTGCAGTCCCGGATCAAGCTTTATGCTCCTGTCAATATCAGGTCGTCTACATAGAGCACAAGAAT
This sequence comes from Picea engelmannii, assembly GCA_009831015.1. Classification (NCBI taxonomy): domain Eukaryota; kingdom Viridiplantae; phylum Streptophyta; class Pinopsida; order Pinales; family Pinaceae; genus Picea; species Picea engelmannii. Next base: position 1,073,485 of record ML780210.1, read on the forward strand.
GAGCGATTGCCCCTCAATCACTCTGTAGTAGAGGCTTGGATCTGCTTCACTCTTGGCAAAGCCCAATCCGAGAAGGTAGTTGTCAATGTCGACGTACCAAGCCCTCGATGCCTGCTTGAGCCCATAAAGAGCTCTCTTTAGCCTACAAACATTGTGTCTCTGCTGAAGGTCTCAAACCCCTCAGGCAACTCCACATAACTCTCCTCCTTAACCACTCCATTAAGGAAGGCGGTTTTAACGTCCATCTGGTGGACTTTCCATCCCATCTATGTTGAGATAGCCAAGATAACCCTGACAGACGAATACTGCGCAACAGGTGTGAATGTCTCATCATAGTCAATCCCCTCGACCTGTGAGAACCCCTTGACCACAAATCTGGCCTTGCATTTCTCCACACTTCCATCAGCCCCCTGCTTGATCTTATACACCCAACGTGAGCCAACCACAGATTTGCCCTTGGGTCTAGGCACTATCTCCCACACATCATTGCGCATGATAGAGGAGTACTCCTCTGACATGGCATCTCACCAAACCTGCTGGGAAGCTACCTCCTTATAGGAAGAAGGCTATGAGGTTTGCTCTGTCTGAATGTAGAAGTGGGAGCCTCGACTCTCTCCTAAGCCTCTCTGATCAACTGATCTGCCCACTTGGAGCGTCTTCTCCCTGATTTGGGAGTCACTGGCCATGTGGGCTCCACTCGCTCCTCTCTCTCCTCCTCAATCTTCTCCTCATCATGCTACTCGACCTGTCTCACTGCTGGCAGAATAGGTGACTGAGGGGTTGGTTGAAACTCCTGCTTCATAGCTTGTTGCTCCTCATCCTCTATTGTTGTATGCTCACGCTCCAAGGACTTCCTAAGAGCCCTTCCCTCGTCAAACTTGACATCACGCCTTATCATTGTCCTCCTAAGTCCCAGCACATACACCCTGTATGCCTTGGTTGTCTCGTTGTAGCCTACAAATATGCCCTTTATTGTCGTGGGCTCCAGCTTCTTCCTGCTCTCTTAAGGTACATGGCAGTAAACCAAACTGCTAAAGATATTGAAATGAGAAACATCAGGCCTCTTGCCTGTAAAGGCCTCCTTTGGTGTAGCCATGTCTAGCACCTTGTGCAGACTCTTGTTCTGTAAGAACACTACAGTGTTGCATGCCTCGGCCCAGAGGAACATGGGCGACCTCTCGTCATGCAACATGGCCTTAGCAGCACCCACTGTGCTGCGATTCTTGTGCTCGGCCACCCCATTTTGTTGAGGATTATGGGGTGCAGTGAGCTCTCTCCTTATGCCCTCCTTAGCACACAAGTCCCTGAAGGCATTGGAGATGTACTCCCCCCCATTATCGGACCTCACAACCTTTATCGTCTTGTTGGTCTGGTTTTCAACTAAGGCCTTGAACTCTACAAACCTAGACAACACTTCATCTTTCTTTTTCATAAAAAATATCCAAGTTTTACGAGAAAGGTCATTAATAAAAATAACATAATACCTAAACCCACGAAGGGATGGAGAAGAGAATGGTCATCAATAAAAATAACATAATACCTAAACCCACGAAGGGATGGAGAAGAGAATGGTCCACAAACGTCCGAGTGAATCAGCTCCAATATATCCTTGGCTCTGTCATCTCTGTTGGGATAGGAACTCTTGGCATACATGCCAAGGGTTCAGCCCTTGCACACCTCATGATGATCCACGCTGCATGGTGGCAATCCTGTGGCTATCTCTCCTAGAATTTTCAGCACCCTATGGTGCAAATGACCCATGCGCCTATGCCAAAGCTCTGCTAGCTCACGACCTTGTTGGTTGTCCTTCTTGTTGTTCAACGCTGCAGCAGCTCCAAACTGCAACCTGTAGAGGGTTTTCGCCCTAATTCCAATCTGCATTGTTGTCCTGGAGTTGGGAGGTTTCGTGAGGACCTTCCCTTTGCGAAAAAACACCTCATAACCCAAGTCTTCAAGCACTGAAATTGACACCAAATTTTTCTTCATCCCTAGAGGCTAGAACATAGAGAACATCTCTGAGATAGAGAGGTTTTCCAGACTCCCTCTCAAACTTGACAACACCTACACCTTTGGCTTGGTATTTTCCATCATCTCCCGTCTCAATATTGAACTGCATGTCCTTTTCTATCAGCTTACTGAAATAATTTATGTTCCCTGTCATATGGCATGAAGCCCCACTATCAATATACCAGGTGTTACTGGTCACAGAGTTGGCCATACATGCAATAAGTGAGAAATCCTCCTCAAAACGAGATGAGAACTCCTCTATTTCTGTTGAAGCTGCAAACTGGCCCTTCTTGGACCCCTTCTTGCACTAAGGACATTTAGTGGCATAGTGCCCAAACTGATGACAATGAAAACACTTCACTTTGTTGAGGTCTTTCTTGGGTTTTCCTTGTCCTCTTGAGCTGGATTCGGCCCCTCCTGAGCCCTTTTTACCCTTGGCTTTGCCCCCTTTACCAGCTAGGGCGAAATTCTCCTCATCAGCTTCTTGTTTCACATGAGACCTAGATCTGGCCTGCTTCCTAATCTCCTCATGCACATAATCACTCCATAACCACTCCCAATCTGAAAGCTTTTCTCTGCCACTGACTACATCTATGAAGTTTTCCCATGACTTGAGAAACCCCAACAGTGCAAAACTGACCATATCTTTGTCTGGGACTGTTTCCCCCACCCCGGCAAACTCGTCCTTGACTTGAGTAAATCTGGTGAGGTAGGAAACAACTTATTCAGACTTCGCCATTTTAATATTTCTCAACTTGTCTCCAGAAGCGTCCCCCCCTGCTCCCCGGCCTGGAACCGCACTCCAAGAGGAAGCGTCCAGGGAGCGTGCTTTGGGTAGTTTTGGGATGCTCCCTGCCCTTTTAGGAGAGCCACACTCCCTCGGACGCTCCTGTAGCTTGGGAGCACCCTCCCAAGGCGCTCCATGGATGCTCCCTGGGCACATCTTGGATGCTTCCTAATGGTAATGTTAAATTCTTATATCTTTTATTTTTATCCCTTCACTTAAATTTTTAAAATTACCATTAATTGTTTTAGGATGTTTGAGAGTGGTTCCAACCTCATCGAACTTCATATGGAGAAAGTAGAATTTCATATCCCATTCAAAATTCAGTAGACTTCACAGTTTTCAAGATTTCAAGATTAATGGGATTGCAGCATTTTCATTGGATTCTATCATGTATGAGAGTATGTAATTGGCATTTAATCAAAAGCACCAAGCCCTTTATGTACCCCAATGTTGGTGGTGTTGAGTTTTAAACTCCTTTGTCATGGCCTTAGCAAAAATGTACCCTTCACTCAAACCAAAATCATTGATTAGGCATGTTAAGCTTTTTCTACGACATTTTAATGCTAGGATGAGGTAGTTTCATCAAAATTGGAGAGGACCGAGGTAGAGGCAAAGGACGAAGGATGATACTCATGATGTGGATCCCAATAAAAGCAATGGTGGAAGTTGGAACATTGTTTCTCATCTATGTTTGTCCTTTAAATGTTTTTGCTCGTTTATTCATAATGCTTTCTTTCAAAGTTTCAATATAATCATTAATGTACTATGGATGGTATTTCTAACTTCATAATAATGTAGTATTCATCTACAAGTAGCACAGATATGCATGTTTTCATATATTCTGCAACTAATTTGGCATTCTACATGTTTTTTTAATATAAATGCAATATAATATATAAATATATATATATAAAGGACACTTAGGAGTTTTTTTGGAAAATGACACTCCCGCTCCCGAAAACACTCCCGCTTCGCTCCACACTTCGGCAACTATGACGATTTGTGGGAGGGAGTTGTCAAAGGGTTTCAACAGGAGTGATTCCCAAGAGTCTTAAATGATTTGTGAGAGGTTGTAGGGTAAGATGCCCTAAGAGCTCCAATGATTGGAGTGTTGAATCTAATTTTTTTCTTCAAGTTGATTTGTTTAGTTTAGTTGTATACCAAAAGCTGCAGCGATGACTAGTCTCAGTGTCCGAGAGTGTCACAAGTTGGAGGGCACTTCCAATTTTGTACCATGGAAGTACATGTTACAAAATCTATTGGAGTAGTTTCAACTTTGGGGTTTCATGGAAAGTAAGGTGACTATCCCTACTAATCCACACAGCTAACCAAGCATAACAATAAGGTAATAAAGGCGAAGTGACTCGTCCTTGATTTGATGAAGGACCATTTGATCCCTCGCATAGCAAAGAAGAAAAAGGACATGTTTGATGCCTTAGTCACACGAGACCAGAATGCGAACATCAACCGCAAGTTGTTATTGAAGAACAAGCTCATGGCCACACACACGAGTGATACAGACACTATGGCCAATCACCTTATGAAGAACACTGAGTTGAGAGATCAACTCAATGCTATTGAGGTGAAGGTGGAAGATGATGAGTTCATACCCATAGTCATTAATGAGTTCCCTTTTGTTGATTTTTCAATAGGCAAGGTTTAAGCATGAAGTTCATTCCATTTTAGCATTTTACTTAAACCATAAACAATTTTGTTGCAGCAACCAAGATCACAAGAAGAAACACCATGCACAAGTACACAAGAAGTATCATGGGAAACCCTTCTCAATAAGGGAAGAAAACCCAGCCAATCCTTTGCTATATTCTTGAAGAGAAAGACCTCCACCACCAAGAAAAACTAGCACACAAGAGGGTGCTCACAAACCCTAGAAGACTAGCGCCCAAGAGAGGTGTGCACTTTTCCCAAGAAGATGTACTTGCTGAAATTTCCAAACTCACACTTGAGATATGATTCCTCAATGGGGAATTTACCTTTACTTATATTAGACTGAACCTGTCAACAAAAGTGTCTATTGGCACAACAAGGCCGACCTCACTAACTCACAATATAATTAATAATTACCAAATTAATTATATTTTACATTAATTATCTTTTACATTAAGGTGGGGCCGACCTGTACCCTTTACATTACAATTAGGGTTACAGGTAAGTCTGACTCTTGAACAATATAGCAAGGGATCTCATACACCCACTAGTGCTCAGCCACTAGGGGCACAT
>ML780210.1:1078612-1107893 GCA_009831015.1 Picea engelmannii
CTGCATTACACAGGAGAGTCATCTGGAGTTCATCATCTCAACTCTTTGCTCAGAGGAGGCTAATACATCGCTTTCATCTATGTCTCATAACGATGCACCCAGCTCATGGGAATTCACACGTTCACATGTGCTCAGCCACAGGCAGGTCTAACTCAACAGATCTTCTTTCTCACTGCGTTACACAATAGAATCATCTGGAGTTCTTCTCAACTCTCTGTAAGGAGGAGGCTAGCACAATGTTCCAGTTCTGTCTCAGATAGGAACCACACACCCAACTCATGGGTTCTCTCTCAGGTCGACTCAATCAGTCTGTGTCCTAGAGGATGTCTCACGCAACTGTAATCATCAACACTCCTTCTCAACTAGAGAGGCTTTCTCCATCAAGCCAAGTCTCGCACGGAAGTACTCAAACTTTGTCTTGGCTATAGTCATCAACACTCCCTCTCAACTAGAGAGGTATTCTTCACCAAGCCAGTTTGGTGAAGGTGTCTACAATCTGCTCATGTGTAAGAAGGTACAGCACGTGTACTGCTTTCCTCTGCATCATGTCTCTGAAAATGATATTTTATCTCAACGTGTTTCGATCTATATCATGAAACACAAGGTTCTCAAAGAGCTTCACACAGCTTCGGTTATAATCATAGAATCCATCTCATGATCAAGTAAATTTGTCAAAAGTTTATGAAGTCGCACTACTTCGCACACTCAATGATATATACTCTGCTTTTGTGGTACTCAAGGCCACAGAGCTTTGTTTCCTATTGTACCAGGAAACCATGGCAACCTTCATGGTAAAACAACAACTGGATGTGCTCTTTCGGTCCATTGTACTCTCAGCTCAATCTGTATCGGCATATCCCTGCAAACTCAAGTTCACACTGGAGGCATATCTCAGGCCATATCCAACTGTGCCTCGTATATATCTCAGTACATGCTTTACTGCTATCCAGTGAGTCTGTCTCGGTTGACTCATGGATTGACTAAGCACATTCGCTACATAGCATGTATCAGGTCTGGTGTTAACCAGATACATCAATGATCCAATCCGTTGTCAGTACACATTTGGATTAATCTTGTCTGAATCATCATCATTTATTTTTCGTCAAATCCATCACCATCGGTGTAGACATGGATTTGCATTCTGTCGTACTGAACTTCTTTAATATCTCCACTGTATATTTTCCTTGACTTAGGAAAAGTCTCATTGGTCCTCTGTCATACTTCTTGTCCCAAGAAGTAGTGTATCATACCCAGATCCTTCATCTCGAAATCAGAAGTTGAGGCTTGCTTGTGTCCAACAACATGGCTTCCTAAATAAGTCATCAAAATCAGGCTTTCGTCACAAATGTAGTAATATAGGTTTGGATTAGCAACACTTTTGCTGAAACCCAAACTCATTAAGAATCCATCTATCTAATGTAGTTTCCAACTCATGGATGGTAGTACATATGAAAGTGCATCGATCTACTGGATCAATATGTCTCATCATAGTTCACTCCCTCTGCTTGTGAGAATCCTCTAGCCACAGATCTCGATTTGTATTTCTCGACACTTCCATCAACTACATGCTTGATTTTTATAGATCCATTTAGAAGTCACCATAGATTTCCCTTCTGGTCTCAGAACAATGTCTCATACATCATTCTTTTAAGATATACTGGTATTCTTCTGTTATGGCATTTTGCCATACTTGTTCACCTATCGCTTCTCCATGACAGGGAGTCTCAGAATCAATAGAGTGGCTCATGGCTGAAGGGTAGCTTGAAAATCTCTTTTTCTTTCTCAGGATGCCCCTTGAGGGACTTGTATGTTCCTCTGCCTTCGACAGAGTTTTGTCTACGCTAGGCAGGCCTTTTATGCACTACTGCAATATCTCTGGGCATATCAACTGGAGTAGCTGAATCGGTTGGAATATTGTTTGTCTCCCTCTGAACTATTGAAGGGGGAGAAGGTATCGTCTCTTCCTTCTTTTTATTTTGTTTTGACTCCCTCTTTTGTCAAGTAACTCTCTCTGAAGTCTGAAGGATGAAAGGCTTCTTTTATTTGCTTGCTAGATCTTTTATGTCCTCTTGACCAGCATAATAATCAATCAATAAGGTTTGGACTCTCGTACCAGGGATAATGGTCCAAGTCATGAGGGCTCCCACACTGGAGATAATACCCTTCACTTATTAAGAATGCAATCAACTATAAAATTAATGATCAATTTACCTGGATCAGTAGTCATGTTCAATTTTGTGTTTGGTTTAGAGGAAGTACTTCTCCTCTCTCTTATCTTCATTCTTATGGGGTGGGTCTGGATGAATGTCAGCAGTGGAAGCATATTGTCTTCCTTTCTTCCTGGTTGGACAATTTCTTGCATAGTGCCCATATTTGTCACATCTGAAGCACTGAATTTCTGAAACATCTCTTCTTTGATTATGCCCTGAGGCTGATGGAGACTTCTCATCTCTGAATGTTTGTCTGAAGTTTCTTTTGAATCTTCCTCCTTTCTTTGTATGAAGTGTAAGAGCATGGTTTTCATCGGGGGAGTCTTCCACTCCTCTATTCCTAAGTCTAAGTTCTTCTTGAGTACAGCCTGTCCATAGACGATCAAAGGTTGGTAACTTTTCTCTTCCACTGATGCTTTGAAGAAAAGGCTCCCAATGTTTTAGAAGATTGTTAAGAGTAGATAAGACAAGTTCTCTGTCGGACATTATTTCTTTGATCTCTGATATCTTCATAAAAAAGGTAGAAATTGTATCACATTTTGTCATCTTGGTACTTTGAAGTTGGCCCTTTAAGGTAAGAGCTCTGAGGGTGTTGTCACTTTCAAACATATCTTTCAATGCTTCATACATTTCATAAGTTGTCTTCGGGTTGGCAATGCGAGGTAAGAAATGATCTCTTACTGAGTAGATGATTATTTTTCTTGCCTTGACATCTTCTTCCCTTCTTATTTCCTTCTCTTCATCAGTAGTTGTATCTGGTAAAGTTTTTGTCACCACATTCAAAAGGTCATCTTTTTCAAGGGTGACCTGAAGCCTTGACTTCCAAGAGCTAAAGTTGCTTGATCCATCAAGCCTATCTTCCACTAAAGTTTTGTTCTTCATTTTCTCAGATTTCTTCACAAACTCTCGCCAACTTGACTTAGAAAACCTAATGGTTAGGTTGGACTAGTAACCTTAGGTTTTGTTGGGCTTACGACTCCCAACAATAGACTTTGAGAGTGTCACGCGAACACTTGTTGAGTTGAAACGTTTCTTCAAGAAGTTGCAAAAACCCTAAGATCAAGATTCTGCAGAAAATTTCGGAACCCTAGGGCCAAAAACTCAAAATCCTCGAAAATTCACTTTGAAAATCTGTGGAGGTGCTCTAAGGAAGGTCGTACAACTTTATCCAAGTTTCCGCCCAACGTCCACGTGTAAGGTGTTGAAAAGGCCAAACAAGTGAGGGTCGTACGGATTTTTGTAGAAACCCTAGAGGTCGTACGGAACTGCAGGAGGAGGACGGCTTAGCTTTTTAAGTGCTTGTGCAGGGGTTCTTCAAGACCTATGCTCTGATACCATGTTGATTTTTCAATAGGCAAAGTTTAAGCATGAAGTTCATTCCATTTTATCATTTTACTTAAACCATAAACAATTTTGTTGCAGCAACCAAGATCACAAGAAGAAACACCATGCACAAGTACACAAGAAGTATCCTGGGAAACCCTTCTCAACAAGGGAAGAAAACCCAGCCAATCCTTTGCTATATTCTTGAAGAGAAAGACCTCCACCACCAAGAAAAACTAGCACACAAGAGGGTGCTCACAAACCCTAGAAGACTAGCGCCCAAGAGAGGTGCACACTTTTCCCAAGAAGATATACTTGCTGAAATTTCCAAACTCACACTTGAGATATGATTCATCAATGGGGAATTTACCTTTACTTATATTAGACTGAACTTGTCAACAAAAGTGTCTATTGGCACAACAGGGCCGACCTTACTAACTCACAATATAATTAATAATTACCAAATTAATTATCTTTTACATTAAGGTGGGGCCGACATGTACCCTTTACATTACAATTAGGGTTAGATGTAAGTCTGACTCTTGAACAATATAGCAAGGGATCTCATACACCCACTAGTGCTCAGCCACTAGGGGCACATCCATAGGAATGTCCATATCTCTATCTCACTGCGTCTCACAGAAGAACCACACTCACTAGTGCTCAACCACTAGGATCACATTCACTTGTGCTCCTCCACAGGCACGTCCAACTCAGCAGATCTTCTTTCCCACTGCATTACACAGGAGAGTCATCTGGAGTTCATCATCTCAACTCTCTGCTCAGAGGAAGCTAATACATCGTTTTCATCTCTGTCTCATAACGATGCAGCCAGCTCATGGGAATTCACACGTTCACCTGTGCTCAGCCACGGGCACGTCTAACTCAGCAGATCTTCTTTCTCACTGCGTTACACAAGAGAATCATCTGGAGTTCTTCTCAACTCTCTGTAAGGAGGAGGCCAGCACAGCGTTCCAATTCTGTCTCAGATAGGAACCACACAACCAACTCATGGGTTCTCTCTCAGGTCGACTCAATCAGTTTGTGTCCTGGAGGATGTCTCACGCAACTGTAATCATCAACACCTTTATCTTGGGACACGTTCATTACAGGTGTTTGTGCTTGAGAAAAGCTTCCCTCTTTTGAGAAGCTTTGGATGATTTCATCTAGGAGGAGACCAAACTAGAGGCTAACTCGGCCAGAGATGAGGAGAGTCGGAACCTTGCTCTCATCGGGAAGGTGAGGCGGGGGGGAGGGAGGACTCGAAAGGGGTCAGAGAAGGAGGGTTCTAGTTCCTCAAACCAAGGCAAGAAAGACTTCAGCCACACAAAGTGCTTCAAGTGCCACAAAGAAGGCCACTATGCATCTCAATGTCTCAAGAAGAAGGAAGGGAAGGGAAAGCAAAAGAAGCAGTTGGCAAGGAGTGTGGAAACTTCAATTGGAGTGGATGAGTTAGAATCTAGGCTAGAGACATCCTTCTCCAAGGCTTCATGCCTTTCCACTAGCAATGTTCTTGGATGTGGACAATGGAGCATCTAGGCACATGGCCAACGAGAAGGCATTAAGCAAACTTCAAAACCAAGAAGCCAACATGCACATGGAGCTTAGTGATGATACCACATATCCAGTTAATACAATCCTCCATCCAAAAAACAAGGAAAGAGAGGAGAAATCAGCAAGGCATTGGTAAGGTACTAGCTTCCTCACTCTGAGTAGCTTGATGCATAAGAGAGTGAGGAGAATTTATTTCACAAAAAAAAAGTATTATATAGTTATAATAGAAGATACTTTATCACCTTCAAGATTGATTTAAAAAACCAATGTAGATCCATCTTAAATCTAGATCTATCAAGCACCAAGAGGGATCAAATTTTGTAAGGTATAAATTTTGTTATCATTTAATTCCATGTCATTTATTAATTCCTTCATATTAAATGATTACAAATTTACCTCTTAAGAAATTTGATCCCTCTCGATGCTTGATAGCTCTGGGTTTAAGATGGATCTATGCTGGTTTAATTTGGTTTAATTTTTTAGATGTTATCATGTACCTGTACGCATGTGATAAACATGTAATTATTTATTGTTTATTTAATTTTTTGTTGTTGTTGTCACGTAACGTTAGTTATGTGACAACATCTCCCCCATACTGGGTTGTAGAGCACCTCGCTACTCTCGATGCAGTGAAGCTATAGTGATTAAGTAAAGTTCTAACATTTTTAAAACCTCAATTTGACCTCATAGAAAGAATAGTATTATAGACCTTCGCAGTCAATGTGTGGAAAGTCGCTTGGTAAAGATGACATTTTTTAAAGAATATTTTGATGAGAATAAAATGGAACCTAGTAATGACAAAAGAGGAAGATTCACTAATGCTTCAAAAAAATTGTTTCAATCTTATTAAAAATCAAAGGCGTTGTTGAAGAGAAAGATATTACTATTGTTATTGCTCCTTGTGAAATCAATAGTTATGTTAGCACTCAATTGGTTAATCAATTATTGATCCATGAACCAAGTATAATTAAAACTTGAAAAGATAAACTTTTGGGACAAAAAACAATATGAAATAAAGGACTCACAACTAACAATTGACGCTTATAATTTCAGATCACAACTCAACGTTAGGTTTGTGTTTGAAAAAGGCGTTGACAAAATTTTAGGGTCAACCTAGATGGAAACATCGGGTACCTTCATCCTAAACATGAAGAAGAGATGCTTGATATTTTCTCCTAATTGAAAGAAGATAATATTGTACAACATTTCGATGAAGCCCTGAACCAAAGTATCTTCATCAAGAGATACAAAAAATGTGCCAGATGTGGCCACTCAACACAATGAAAAACTACAACAAAAGAAACAAGATCAAACAAAAAAGTGACAAGATTTTTACCCAAAAAGATCCGGAAATTTCTCACTTAAAATTACAAAATGACATCTTACTCACAAAAGTTAAAAAATAAAAATGAAAATGGAAGTACAAGTTGCCGACAGACAAACATCAATCGACCCAATTGAATCAGGGATATTTTCAGATGTTGAAACACAAACTATGTCTATGTACATGACTTGATACTTATAAAGAATTCTAAGAAGCTCATTACATGGTGCAAAACAAAGTTGGCCAACAAGTATGACATAAGGACATTGACCTGATGCATTATTTCTTGGGTACCTACGGAGGATAATATGGGGTACCTAGGGAGGTACCCAAAGGGATAACGAATGTAATGTGGCCATAATAATGGAATAGGCCAACTATGTAATTAAAAGGAAAGGATATAATAATGATGGGTAGTTGGCATAAGACCCCTAGGAATACTCATGATCAATGTATCGGAGATGTGTTGAATTGTATTGTCTTGTAGCAATCATGGCTTGTGGAGTGATTCCTTCTGTAAGGAGTAATTGATGGTGTTACCCTACCTTAAGGGTTCTTTTTATATTCTTGGTGTTGTTCATGGTGAATGTTTTGGTAGCTTGGATGTTCAAGGGTGTATTTCTGAAGTTAAGGGCTATATTATCTCTTATATCTTTGAAGTTTTACTACAAGAGGTTTTGCAGGGTACATGTGAGGTCATCCTTGGACAGGGGAAGTACATCATGGAGATTCTAAAGAGATTTTTGATGATAGAATGCAAACCCTTAGCCACTCCTATGGTTCTAAATCTGAATTTGCATTATATCTTTGATGTTTTACTACAAGAGGTTTTGCAGCATACATGTGAGGTCATCCTTGGATAGGGGAAGTACGTCATGGAGATTCTAAAGAGATTTTCGATGACAAACTACAAACCCTTAGCCACTCCTATGGTTCTAAATCTGAATTTGCATGCTGACTTAGATTCAGATTTGGTGGATCCTTCCATTTACAAGCAGTTGATTAGTTCCCTTATGTATCTAGTTAATGCCAAGCCTAATATGTATTATGTATTTTACAATAAACACTTTGACCCGGTACATGGTTGAGCAGAGGCAGAGTCACAAGGTTGTTGCAAAGCACGTGCTCCGATACTTGAAGGGCACAGATCATTATAGTCTGAGGTATTTTGGAGATGATGAGTTGGTGTTGCATAGTTTTGTTGACTCTGGTTGGGCAAGAGATGTAGGTGGTAGGAAGAGTACTTCAGGATTTTGTTCCAATTTGGGTTCAAGTATGGTATCCTAGTTCAGCAGGAAGTAGGCAGCAATGGCACTTAGTTCAGGAGAGGCAGAGTATGTGGCAGCCAATTCTGCTAGTTGTGAGGCAATCTGGCTTCGCACATTGATAGCAGAGTTGACTAATCAAATGTTGGAGCCTACCGTGGTATACTGTGACAATTAGAGTTGTATCAGACTCTTTACGAATCTTGTGTTTCGTGATCACTCCAAGCACTTTGATATCCAATACCATTTCCTCAGAGACTGAGTTTAGAAGGGAGCACTAGTTCTTGAGTATATTCCTTCGGATTCATAAGTCACATATGGTTTGAAGAAACCCCTTGCTAAGGGGAAGTTCAAGATGTTGAGGGAGAGGTTTGGCTTGATGGAGAACATTGTCCTCAGGGAGTGTTAGATTTTCACCTTGTTGCTTGGTTGGTATTCTCCTCAGCATGGTGCGGCAATGATGAAGATTGTAACGTCCCCAGCCACCCCAGGCTGGGCCACATCACACAACCTCAATTTTTGTAGCTTTGAATCAACCAAACTGTAACATCCCCAGCATACTACTAAGCAATATTACTCTAAAATTTCACTGCGTAGATTTTACTCTAAACACAAGTCCGTGCAGTATCACTTGAAGCAACGCACTCGGCCCAAACTTGAGTCTCGCCACACAACTTATAACAACGGAAGCTACATTCTCCTTTTTAACACAACTTAAGCAGCGGAAGTAACTCAATAACTATGCGCACCAACATACTGATCACACAGCACAATTGTGCGCACAACCATCTTGGCGTCGTGCGCCAAATTTGATTTCACTATGTGCGGAGTCTATTTCCTTGAACGTACACACGAATTCTAGCCTTTTGTGTACACAGGTTACTTTCCTACTCACCCAGCTACCCAATCCTCTTCTTGAAGACTCATAACCAAAATCACAAGATTAACTTAACAGGCAAGGCTATCATCAACAGACATACTCGTGCACAATTACAAATACAGGCTATAAGCACCATATTTACATGTACAAGCAACATTAAACAAAGTCACAACAAATACTTATATGCGACTACATACAAGAATTCACCCATATCAAGCATAGACAAATATGCACACAGTAAACAAGACAAGCACATAAAGAACAATTATCTTTTATGGAAATCACCAACTGCACGCATAACTCAAACATTCCTCCCAACCATAGATTATGTTGCTCATAAGCTTTCAACAATAGGTCACCCCTGAGTTGGGGCTTAATTCCACCAGGGAAAAAGGGTTCCTAGTGACAAGCTAAGGTCTGATTCTCAACAGAATTGCTCAGTCCAAGGTGTCTGTCGTTGCAACTAGCCTACAGTCCCTCATTCCCCGTGCACCTGTCACACCCAAGGAAGTGTGCCCCTTCTCTGCTCAACAGTCCTTCGGCTTCCCTACTTCCCTTCTCAGGGTTACCAGCAACAAGTCGGACAGGAAGTCTCTGAGCCCTACGACTGATGCCCAGCGCACCAAGAAATAATTCTCAACAATACTCTTACCTTGAGAGTATGCTCATGGGTCTGACAACCACTTCACAACAACCAGTCTCTCACCCAGAGAGACTGCTCACAGTCTGTCAACCCGTCTCCTTGACAGTAAAACTCTGATTACTACTCCTTACAAGCTTCTCTGTGAAGATAAGGTAATAGCCAGATTTTCCATACAGTTCGACCCCCTTCTGCTTGCGAGAGCTTGAAAACATGAAATCCTTTCCCCGAATAATGGATAATAATGTCATTCCCCCCAAAATACACTAGGGCCAGCAATATATATTGCATGCCTTCCACTTGACACTTTCACCTTCAAAAGTAGCTTTAAGCCACTTGGTGACTCGTTCCCATCCTCGGGAACTTAGGATAAACAAATATCCATAACTTACACTTTTCCGGAAATATTATTAAAATATTCCCCCTTTTTCCCTTTTTCGGTGGAGTTGGCCCCCCATCTCTTTTTGTCTGAGTCTATCTGCACGCAACGATGAATATTATATTAGTATCTTAGTATAATTACATGGATAGGTGCACTGGCCTATCTGCGTCCTGTCTCACTAGCCTCATACTCACACAAGCTCCCCGGCCTCAATACATATATATATATATAACTAAATTATGCGCACTTTCAAGTCATTACCGTGCACTTACCTAAGTGCACGCAACATGATGCAATGTGGGCACTTACCCAAGTGCGCGCAATACACAAAATGTGTGCACCCTATCTTTGATAACAATTCTTTGTGCACTTACTCAGATGCGCGCAACACCAAAACCAAGTGCCAACAGCTCACCAGCCTATATATACATTACATGAACCATTAGTACCAACAGCTCACCAACCTATATGTACAATTACAAAGGGTCTGGATCAGGGACATTACACAGATCCATACAGCAGCAACTCCACTAACAGAGATCATTCCAGACTCTGTGCAGCAGTCCTGGCAGTGAAACGGCACATCAGTAACTTTGCAGTGTGGAGAAGGCACAGTTATGTAGGCTAGAGTAGAGGGTGCACACATGCTTGAGACATGCATGTGCCTCTCTTAGCGTCTTTTATTATTAAAAAAAGGTTTCCTGTTTTAGTTTTTCCACGATTAGAATAAGCGTTTTTCTCTTGAGTTAGCATTTCCAGAATTAAACCAGCGCATTATTTAGGAGTGATTCGTTAAGGATAGGGCACAGACCCCTAGGAGATTACTGCTTGCATTCATGCATGCTTCACTCCTTGAGGATGCTCTAATCTAGGAAAGTATCTATGCAGATCTGGGCACATTTCCCTAGGCTATTTTAGGTTGATTTAGTCTATTTTGACCACAGCCTCTCATCTATGAAGAAGGCAGTGTGGGTGAGTTACTCGTATTCAGTGAGTGAGAGCATTTAGGAGTTGAGCTAGTAGCATTGTATTTCCTGTTTTTCAATTAATAAAACAGATGTGATTTTCAGTGCTGAAAATTTCTTCTAGCTTCTGTTGTTCATATTTTCAGTTAGTTTATGTGTTTGTAGATCTAGCATACAAACAACAGTTTTTAGATCATTGAATTTCCAGCTTTCTAGGATTTGTACTTTGTAGTTTGCAGGTCTGCTTACCATGTATTGAAATTTTAACAATGGTGGGCCATCATCCTCATAAGGGAGAGACCTAATCCATCCCGAATCAATAAGTCAAAAGATCAACTAGTAAAAACATCAACCTTAATGACTGCCATCAACATCGACATTGACCCCAACTTCAACTTCAACTTCAATGATGAACTGGAAGATGAATACTAAATAGTCATGTAACGTGTGGTCATCTAGCAGTGACACCTGCTAGTTATGGAAGTTACAATTACTTGTAACTGATGGACACTATCCTGTATAAATACATAGAGTTGAGAAGCAGAAATAGGGGGAAATGGCATAGGGTTAAGAAGTCATATAAGGCATAGAAGAAACTGAAGTTCCAGCTTTATAAAGATGATTGTGGCCTAGACTCCAATGTCCAAAGCTGAGAAACTAAACCTCTTTAATATGTACTACATATTGTTCTATTTATACATTTGCACTTTTTTTCTTTTTTGGCAACTGCTATCTGCCAAACTCTGTTGGAAGATACAAGTTGTGTATCTGTATCGGAATGCTCACAAACACACACCATGAACAAGAGGCTGATTTCTCTCCAAACATGCAGATTATTTCCTCATATTATAAGATGCTAGCGCACTAAAAAAAGGCTACCATGAAAATAGAACCAATGTATTGGTGTATAACATCATGCTGAATCAAATATTACGGTTCCTTGTTGTTGTGTGGTACTATTACATGGGACACTAGTGTCTGACTTACAGATTATGTGACAAACAAAAGACTGAAAACTTTGTTGTTGAAAGTGTGGGAATGTCAACCAGCTATAGTTGTTTAATGAAGTAGCATCACTCTTAGATTAAATCACGAGACATTAAAGGGCTTGAACCTACCTTTATGGCCTCTTGTGCGGCAATTCCTCCTGTAATAGCAACAATGGGACACAGTTCCACATGAGCTCCTAAAGCTACCAGTTTGATAATGTTTTCATCAATTTCTGCACATTTTGTCTTCACTTGACCTGTATCTTTATCTGCTTCTGCAATCTGTTCACCTGCGAGGATGTTATTATCTTTGTTTTGTCCATTGTTCATTTCCCCGTAAGCCTCGGGGTCTATGCCATTTACCTGCTGGTCGGATTTAAGAATTAACCCAGTTGCGTTCTGTTTGTCGTCTGCAAAACCACAGGACATTGTTGTGCACTCATTGCCTGTTGCAATGGTCATTTCTCTCGCTGCTTGTCTTGCTAACAACAATATGTCTTCTATTTCGTCATCTTTTATGGCTATTGGATTAGAAAACAGAGAATCCAGACGGTTTATTCTTTCAAAGGCATCAACAGCTTGAAATGCAACATGTATGTCAGGAATGTGTTGCAGTTTTTCGGGGTTATAAACACAAAACCTTGGAGCTAGAAGAGCTGCCTCGAGTGGAAGGAACTTAACAGTCTTGCTAGCTTTCACCTTATGAAAATAGCCTCCTGATGTGTAGATCCCAAATTTCCTGGTATCGATGAGGATTGTAAATGAGTAAGATCCTGTAACACTGACAGTGACTGGCCCTGATTCATTTAGCTCCTCCATACCTCTTATTCCGTGGAAAACTACCTCATCTCCATCTGCCAAACCAAGCCTTTGTTCTTCTACAACTGTCACTGTTGCAGGAAAGTCTTGAGTTATACTCTCTATCACTACATTAACTGGTGTCTCACCTGTCTCGTCCTTGACAAGGAACTGGTCACCAAAATCGGCAAATACAGATGCAAAAACCCCTCTCGCACGAGATGTGATGAATGAAATGCCACATGACCTACAGACCTGGTTCAGATGAACCAAAAAAGGTATTGTACCATGGGTAGCAATGACCACATTGTAATTTTTCAGGTAAGCTTCTGCATCGAAAGAAGGAATCACCTCAACCGAAGCATCGGGATTCAGATCCTTCAAGAACTTTGCAGTACAAAGGGCCCTATTCTGGCCAACATCTCCTTCTTGCAGTAAGAAGTTTGCTCCCAAGTCCAAAATAGAGACTGCTCCATCGTCCACCAAACCAATGCCCCCAATGCCCGACAGAACTAGATTCTTCGCTATCTCTGCCCCAAGGCCTCTACAGCCAAAAATTAATGCTTTACTCCCCTTTAGAGATCCCACGGACTCTCTTCCTAGTGTATGTATAAGACGTGAATATTTCAGCTCGTCCAAGCACTTTCCTGAGGTGCTTGTATTGGATTGTCCATCTACCTGGTCAACTTCCATGGTTATCATTCTAATAACTCTCCCTTTCCCTTCTGTGCACTACCATTCAGTCTGGACCAATTAATCGTTTCCCTGTAAAAACGCACACTAAGCAAGCACCCCAATTATTCCTCTCATTACCTTCTCTCTCCCAGACTTCTTAGAAAACTCAAGCCCCCAAAAAATCGACTGTTGCCCGATCTGGGAATTTGATTCTGTGTTGTCTGCCCACAAAATCCTTTCTAGAGATGAAAAATCTTGGGCTCTCCTTTAGCCAAATTATTTTGCTAATATAAGTCTTGTGCAGAGAGTTTCCTTGGCTTGAAAGCTAGGACCCCTTTAAAGAAAGTATCCCAGTTTAACCATGTCCAAATTCCTGTTCCAGTATCGTTCAAGGAAAATAAACAACAAGCAAATAATGGGTCTTCTTGAAGCTAAACAGATTTTGTCATTGACAAGAATATTTAAACAAAAAATACTGGGACTCACAGGTTGTTGTTTTTTTGGGCTATATTTCAATATATCTCACCTCTTGGTTAGAAGGTATGCCTCTTGGTTAGAAGGTAACATACCAGATAGACTCTGGTCTGGATTATGGCATTGAAGCATAATCCACCTAGACTTCCACAAATCGTAAGGGTAAATGAGTATTGCGCAGGAACAGACGGCCGGCTAAAACAAAGCACTTCCCATCACAAAGCAGTGAAATTTTAGGTGATTTTTGTGTGAAGATATTGCAAGGACCCACTTAAATCAAATGTGTACTGGACTCTGCCTCCTGATTCTCGATTGAGCCCACCGCCCCTGACGTTGTCTGGGCTTTATTTGCCCTCTTGCTCTCCTTTTTTCTTTTGTCGTTGCCGACTCCCTTCCATGCCCTTCCCTCCAAATAGGATGTTGCTGTTCTAAAATGTGTACATATATTACCTCAACTCTGAGATAAAGAGAGCTAGAATCAGAATATTGCGGAAAGGTAGCTACCAGAATCTTGGGTCGCCCATTTTCTTAATCGCAATTGTCGTGATTTAGGAAGGCAGGCTCTACTACTGTGACATCTAACAATTTATTAGAGAGAGCTATAAAGGCAAGACTCTTGGCTTAAACAATTCTCTCCATGCTTTTTAGGCGGATGTGGAACTAATTCCTTATATGTTAGGGTGAGTAAAGTACATCATTTTCCATCTCTCGTGTTAATTTCAAACAAGTAAATTTTTTACGATTTTATATGATTGATTTTCAAAAGGTAATATTTCCCAAATCATAAGTATTTGGAGATGGATGAATGAATGAACAAGAACAAATAGGAGAGGCGTCTCTCTTTTTCTCGTCCATGTTCCTAATGCATCGAACATTGGGATGACAAGTGTGAAGCCAATGTTGTGCTAGTGAGAAGGAAGGGTGAGGAAGCAATTATGGTGAGGTAAGAGACAAGTCGAGGGGTCTCCTACAAATTGTATAACTCGTTTATTTGGAGGGAAGGGGATATGGTGATTTGTTCTTTGTGGATATGAATTGACTTGAGATAGGGGTAGGTCAATTATAGTTGCATAAGTTATGGCATGGTATAGTTAGGGATAGTTTTACAATGTATTCAATGGTTTTTTTATAGACTTTTGGAATGATGGAAGGTCATAATAGATCTTTGAAGATCATTCTACATTTAGTTGTTGTGTTAATGTACCTGGTTTAATAAGGCTTTAAAAGATACTTATCAAAGTGGAACAAAAAAAAACAAGAACACACAAGAGAGAAAAAAGATACATATGAATATGGGAGTTTGTTAGACTATTAACATTTAAGAGGCTTGATATAATAAATAATGTGTTATACACATACAATAGTTGAAGGACTTTTTTATGCATAAGTTAATTTAAGTTAATTTGTCTCGAGCCAGTTTATATAGTAAAAAATACAACAATATCAAATTTATCTTTAAATTGCTCTATGTTATTAAAGAAATGACAAAAATAACTACCATTATTCATTAATTATCATCATATGGCCACCAACTTCCCACTTCTAAAATGGTATGCCCTCAAAGCATGTGCAAGTTAGGAGAATTTTTAACACTAGTTGGCTCCCACCTAGATTATTCACTTTGAAAGTTGCTTCCAATTTAACTATCAAGTAACAGAAGGAATGGAATTGGAGTGGAGTTGTTTAATTCATTTTTGGGAAATATCTACCAACTCCACTCATACACCAAATTGTTTAATATGCATTCATCCTTTGTTGGGAAGTTTTAAGTGTTATACACCAAATTTTACCCCTAATTAAATAAATGACCACGTGGATAATTAGTTTATGTTTTCTTTGTTGTGCTTAGAATAATGGTTGCACATTATTAAAGGCCCCATTTGGCATGATTATTCAATAAGCAATGTTTATAGTGTATAATGTAATAAAGGGCAAGATTCCCATGCTTTTATTGACCAAATAAAGCACACAATTGCTTAAGAGGAATGTTGAGTCGGGAAGGCCTAACAACTAACAAAGGTTTAGTGTGAAAGTCATGTCAACCTCTAGTATCCTTTGAAAAGGGGGAAAGGGTTTGCTCCATTCTCATGCTACTCTCTAGACGTGGGTTTCAGAGCTCCTAAGCATGGAGATCAAGCTTGTGTTTCATTCTTGGTTGCAGGTGTAGGATCCTACATTTTATAGAGGATGAATAGTGAGGAATTAAAACAGGGGACTTTGTTGACACAATAAGCACTAGTCTCTATCTATAGAGAAACGATTAGTAAGGAGGACTCGTGGCTCTAATCTAATTGGGGCCAATACGGAGTGCCCAATACTGTGATAAAGAAGTGTTGTATGTGAATTGTTTGAGTAGTGAATGCACTAAGCTTGGTTGGACCAAGCAAGTTCATTGGCTTATGTAGTTATTCATTGACTTTTCTCAATGAGCAAGGGTTTTTGAGACAATAATGATGTATGTGGGCTACTTAACAATAATTTGGGGGCTTGCAAATGAGAGATTTCCCTTATCACACATAGACCCTTAAGTTGGATGTGGCTCTATCTAATTCAAGCACATGACTAGGTGGAAAACCCTTCAAAAGAGAATCTTTGTGCAAATTTAATAAACAAACAAGTATGTGTTCTTTGTGAAATCTATGCACTATTTTATTTGATTTAATTGTTTATTTCTATCGTACTATATTTGCAATCTTATATGTGCATGATATCATCATGTTCATGTTTAAATCTTGTCATTTTATTTTCTTGTTGATCTGGAATGGACCATCATATAATTTTTCATCTATATTAGTACTTTATGGGTGGAAAAATTGGAGGAATTGGCTTGCAGGGCCCATTTTAGTAGTACGTCCTAGTTTGGAGATTTGGAGTCTGAAACTTCCAGAGCCATTCTAAGGCATCAAATGACATTTTTGGGGGTCAAAACTTTGCAATCATGGCTCATAACTCCTTGACACTATTCTACACATTGAAACATTTCCAACAGTGCAAAAATCGCCTCAATCGGAGATCGTATGTGAAAGTTATGCCTCTCGCAAGTTGACCTACCTTGTTGACCACCATGGTACAAGTGGATGTCACATCATCCCCCATTACTCAAACGTGTGGCACTAGCCACGTGTGGATTTCCAAGGAGGTTCTAGAAGGTGCAAACCTTATCACTAATTGAGGGTTGAGGAAGTCAAAACCCTAACCCTAGATGACTACAAGGTTATGTTAATTACCCAACTGCTAGGAGGAGAAGGGGTTCCATTCTTTTGTATTGTACTTGTTCCATAGTTGAGCAGAGCATCCAAGGAGTGGGATTTGAGATCACAAAATAGGTAGGAAGAAGATTTTGCAGTAGTCATTCAGGCCACATAGTCATAGGCAACTCCACAATGAGTGCCCCCTTTCATTGTCCTTGCATTTCATTACTAAAGAAAATAGAGTAGAGCATAGGCCTAGCCTTCTATCCAGTTTTTCTCATGTATTGGGTTTCTGAGGATACATCTTGTGTTCAAATGTGTGGATGGTGTGTTCTTTTGCTTAGTCTTTCATTTTCGCATTTTAGTCATTTCATTAATTTCAGCATTAAGATAGTGATTATAAATCTGAGATATAAGGAAAATAAACCTACACAACAAAATATTCCATTATAACAATAATAATAATAATAATAATCTATTTTTAAGGTCACGACAACATGCACACAATGATATCATGCATATCTAAGGTTGAATATACAATATGATATACTTTTTATTTTATTTTAATGAGCCTACTCAAAATCTTTACACAATAGTAGAAAACCCATTTAGAAATGCAACATGAAAGAGACATTATACCCATGGGTTCTGTTGACATCAAAGCCATTAACAACACAACAAAACTAGCAAGAAACTACATATATAAATATGCATATATGCAAGTGATCTGTAAACTACCGTAGATATTCCATGGGTATAAGGTCTCTTTCATGTTGCATTTCTAAAGGGTTTTTCTACTATTGTGTAAAGATTTTGAGTAGGCTAATTAAAATAAAATAAAAAGTATATCATATTGTATATTCAACCTTAGATGTGCATGATATCATTGTGTGCATGTTTAAATCTTGTCGTTTCACTGTCTTGCATACATGCATATGTAGATATGTAGTTGCTTGCTAGTTTTGTTGTGTTTTTAATGTCTTTGTTATCAACAGAAGCCATGGGTATAAAGTGTCTGTCATGTTGCATTTTAAAGGGTTTTTTCCACTATTGTGTAAATATTTTGAGTAAGCTCATTAAAATTTGGAATCAGACCACCAATGTTATTACCTTAGTAATCCACTTATCCCCTTTCTCATTAATCCACTTATCCCCCTTCTCATTTATCCTTTGAAGAACCACTTTCCATAATGATTTTGATTATGCATGAAATGTAAAGAGACTATCCACGAGCTTAAAGGCATGAAGCAACATTGAGAATTTCAAGGCAATCCCTCATGTTGTCCACATAATCTTCCTCTTCCAGAATGGTCAAGAGAGAGTCATCTAGCTCATTATGCATAATCTAGGGTACGATGTATATGATCCACGAAGCAAGAGCTTTGGCCAAAATCTTGCAAGAGACATTCAACAAAGTAAATGACCATTGTGGGAATAAACTAATCAAACGTTTGTTGTTAAACTCTCTTGAATATTTATTTTAGACAATTTCCTTATACAATTTTAATAGGTTGGGTTCAAACAATTATCATGTGGCTTTGTTAAACTCATAGGGGTATCCATCAAGCCCAAAGTACTTGTTATTGTTCATTATCATTAAGGCCTCTCTTAGCTCCACCAAAGGCAACTCCCAATCACACAATCTTTCTTGTTTATGGTACAATCATCTATTAAGGGTGCAACCTTTATTATAAAGTCAAAAACCCACTTTTGCAAATATTAAGGGTGCAACCCTCTTCACGTGGGCTCTTGGTCACTTGGGCGCCTCCATGTGGCCTAGCGCTAAGGCAGGCACGCTGGCCCCTGGTCTTTAGCCCCCATCATCCGGCCCTCTATCGCATCTAAGGCCATGTGGCCTCAGGATAAAGTATCCACGCGCAAACTATACGGTTAGCCCCTTGGTTTAAGCCTTTGGTTACGCCATTGGTTGGCGGGCTAGCTCGGTCGATCAAGGCTAACCCTTAAACCTTTGTGCCAACAGTCACATGGGAAGGTCATGTGGATATGCGTCGGGCTACACCAAACGAGTCCACGCCAAACAATAGGACATGAGGGCATATGCAACGGTTATATGGAGTGTTGCCCCGGGGGTTGGGGCCTTGCCCCAGCCCTAACCTCTGCCAAATGTACCGCCATATCAGTTTATATATAACATTCAAACATTATATACCAAGTACCACGGTGGACGGGCTGGTAGCCCGACCCTACCAAAACGTTCCAACTCAGACCAAAGGTCACGGGTTCAATTCTCGTAGAACCCATACAATTTTGCCAAACCAATCAGCCAATAAAGGGGTTCCATGTGGCAGCCTATGTCTGGGCCACGTGGCACCATACCACTTGCCCACAAGCTATTGCGTGTTTGACTATGATTCGTCCATTTGTCTGCTACATGTCTACCTAGTCAACATCCACTGTACTTGCCACGTGTTGTATAGTTGTACGACCTTGCCACGTCAGTCTGTGCCACGTGTCACCCTTACAGTGGTGCCATGTGTCACACTCTTACTGGTCCACCTGTCACCATCAACTACCCAAACAGTGCCAATGCATCACTGCCACATCACCTGTATGGTCGTACGGGCTGTACAGTCAGCTGCCACATCAACACTGTACATACTACATAGTCATCAATTTTTGTATGTTTGGCAAAACGAACAAATCGCGATATCTTTTGCATACGACGTTCATTTGAGCCCGTTCAAGTTGTGTTGGGTTCATATCGAAGAGGCCTACGCACACGTCCGTTTTGACGAGATTCTGAGCACTTCGATTTTTAGGCCTTCCTGGACCCCATCTTAGCTCCGAGATCCATTATGGATCACACCTCCCCAATAAAGACCTTTTGGTCCTCCAAAAGGTTACAAAATGGACCTTACTAATTACATACTCATAAGGACAAAAACAAAACACTATGTTGTTCAAAATGATGTTATAACAGGTCATCATTTCAACATGTGTGATTACATTAATGGAAGCAAAATACAATGAAGATGTGACATCCACTTCTGGCAAAACCAAGTGATTGTTTTCTTTCCTTCATGGTATTCCCCTTGCTTCACTGGTATTGTCTCTTCCTTTGTGATCACATGCACAATCCTTTTGTCCTTCTTTGGACGAAGCTCTGGATTAAGCTTCCAACATTTAGCCTTTTGATGTCCACCCCTATTGCAATAAGTGCAGTGGTTTTTTGGCATCCAGACTTGTTTGCCCTTCTCTTTCTTCTATTGTGGAGTTGAGTCTTTATGTCATGTCTCTTTCCTGGTCGTCGTAAACTTCTTGTACAAAGATTGTCTCTTCCAACACTTGGCCACACAATGCTTAGGTGAATGACAAAACGTACAAGGATACATATTCCACAAGTTTTGGATTACATGATTATGTTTTTTATAATAAAAAAGAGAATTGGAAAAACCACGACCATTATACCTTTCTTTCTGATCTTCACTTTTCTTTGGAGATGACTTGTATTCACTATCACAATCATGGATTGATACGCCATTACCTTTCATGAATTGTTCTCGCAATGATTTAGTCTGATCATTTGAATCATCACTTGCTTCCAATGTTTTGAAGCATTCTCCAATCGCCAATTTTCCATATCCCAATCCTAAATAACGAGGTCTTTCCATAACCTCTATGGAATTAACGATACCTTGGCCCTTATTCCCAAGACCCTTTCCTTCATAAACCATCTTGGTTAGCAAATTCAAACCTATACCTCTTGTATGTTTTTCAAATGCACCAAAAGAACCATCTTGGTGGGAACAATGTGAAATTGATGAATGACTTCCATTGCACACCTTAGAGATGATTTTTGAATTCGGTGTAGAAGGCAATTCCTTCAATTCTTCTTCACTTTTGTTGTTCTTTGAAGTTTTCCCTTGAACCGTTCTCTTTCGTTCCAAGTAATCTTCATACAACACTTTCACCATCTCTGCCATGGCAAAGAGAGTTTTTCGAATATCCTTCTCATCTTGAGAAAGTCCCTCTTTAGATGCCATTTTCTCAATTGAGATGAGCTTTTCCCTGGTAAACATGCAAATTCAAAAACCAACTGTCAACCTCGCTTTGATACCACTTGATCCGAAAAGATCTTTTAAACGACAATGGTTGAGTTATGATGCATGAGTTAAATTACCATTTAGGAATTGAATGAAAGAGGAAGAATGAAAGAGAAAACATAGTAGCCATTAAGCAATATGCAGATCTGGAAATAAGCATGAAGAACAAAAAACCATAACAAGAGAAGTTGATAACTGAGTTCGGCAATCTCGCCTACGTCTCTGGGCCTTTGTCTTAGTGGGTGAGGCTTTCTTATTTATGTTTGAAGCTTCAAATGTACATCATAAAAGTGCCAATGGATTACCAAAATGAGCTAGTTGTGTTCTTCTAGATCTCAAGAACCCATCAAAACCGACGGCACTAAAAACAGATGAACAAAGCTCCCAGAAATGGCTCGCAAAGGTGCACTCCTCAATAACTTCCCTGCATAAAAATGGCTTTGCCTCAACAATTCATCGACATTTTCCTGATCTGAACCTCCCTTCATGGCTTCAAGAACCTATGGTTTATATAGACTTGAAGTGGGTAACAACCTCCCAACTTCTCCCCAAGATATGGCCTCAAAAAGGGCCCAAGATCCTCCAAAAATGGACTAAATCTCCCAAATATGGCTAATAATCCATTAAAATTCTTTATTATAAAGTCAAAAACCCACTTTTACAGATATTAAGGGCACAACCCCCTTCACGCGGGCTCTTAGTCACTTGGGTGCCTCCATGTGGCCCAGCGCTAAGGCTGGCGCGTTGGCCCCTGGTCTTTAGCCTCCATCATCCAGCCCTCGGTCATATCTAAGGCCATGTGGTCTCGAGATAAAGCATCCACATGTAAACTATACGGTTAGCCCCTTGGTTTAAGCCTTTGGTTACGCCCTTAGTCGGCGGGCTAGCTCGATCGACCAGAGTTAACCCCTAAACCTCTGCGCCAAACAATATCATGTGCCAACAGTCACATGGGAAGGTCATGTGGATATGCATTGGGCTACACCAAACGAGTCTGCGCCAAACAATAGGACACAAGGGCATATGCAACAGTTATATGGAGTGTTGCATCGGGGGCTAGGGCCTAGCCCTAGCCCTAAACTCCGCCAAATGTACCACCATATCAATTTATATGTAACATTCAAACATTATATACCAAGTACCACTGAGGGCGAGTTGGTATCCTAGCCCCACCAAAACGTTCCAACCCGGACCATAGGTCACGGGTTCGATTCCCATAGAACCCATACAATTTTTCCAAACTAATTAGCCAATAAAGGGGTGCCACATGGCACCATACCACTTGCCCACAAACTGCCATGTGTCAGACTATGATTTGTCCATCTTTCTTCTGCATGTCTTCCCAGTGAGCATCCACTGTACCTACCACGTCAGCCAACTTCCATGTGTCGTACGACTGTACAGCCTTGCCACGTCAGCCTCTGCCACGTGTCACCCTTGTAGTGGTGCCACGTGTCACACTCTGACTGATCCACCTATCACCATCAACTGGCCAGTTAGCGCAAACGCATCACTGCCACGTCACCTGTATGGCATGTACAGTCAGCTACCACGTCAACACTGTACGGACTGCACAGTCATCATTTTTTTCCTGTTTGGCAAAATGAACAGAGCATGATATCTTTCGCATACGACGTCTGTTTGAGCCCATTCAAGTTGTGTTGGGTTCGTATTGACGAGGCCTACGCACACGTCTGTTTTGAAGAGATTCTGATCACTTTTATTTTTAGGCCTTCATGGACACCATCTTGGCTCTGGGATCCATTATGGATCAGATGTGGAAATTGAACATATATATATATATATTGATTTATACATTTTCATCTTAGTAATTCACCAAGAAATGGAAAACACAATGGGTTGGTGATCATAGAGAGTGAGTTCCCTTGACGCTTGCACCAACCTACCCCTTTGATAGTAAAAGAAAGGAGTTTTGTTTCAATATGATTGTGTTCTCTAGCCTTTTCATTATTCAATATGATTGACCTACTACTAGATTGGACCAAGGGAACCAAGGCTCATATTATTCATTTCTTCGATACTTGTTGGGGTCATATAGGCCAAGTATGGCTATAAGACCATTCCAAGTTGTTCTTTCCCTTAGGGTCATACACATGGAATTCAACCCCTCTTTATCCTCTTAAGATTCAACATTATTAAAGTCCCACAAATAAGCCACTATGTTTCTAAGAGGCACTAGGCAAGACAATTCCAAAACTCTACTCGCACACTTGTATCATTATGATCGTAGATATTAGCTAGGCCAAGCACCTAGACGTCCAAGTTGAATATTGTACACAACGTACAATGAGAGGTGTCAACCCTGTGGTTAATTACTTACACAAAAATATTTGGTGAGACAAAATTAACCACCCCATCTTCACTTTCCTCGTGCTTAGATTGCAAAGTAGCGACATCTTGTCGTATGTAATGAAGGATCATGCTTGACAAAAATCCAATAACTTTAATTTCTTGTAGACATAAGATGTCTAAATTTAAAACCAATGAGCATACTCTTAGAAGCACAGTCTTTTTGACATGATTTGCAAGGCCCTAAAAATTTCATGACACATGCTTCAATAGAACCTTTAACATGAACATCCATCTACTATTCATCAACACCTGACCAATCCTCACAAGGGTTTGGAGAAAAAATCTCATTTTGAGCAAGAGTAAGCATCACCCATGCATCTGAGGTATTTTTCCTTGGTTTGCTTTTTGCATCATCGACCTCGTCATTGGCCTAAAGGTTCAGTTAGAGATGGAGACCAAAACCTTTATCTCCGCCTTGGGAGAGGAGGTAGCTTGAGAGGATCCATTGGGCTCTTAACTTGAGATTGACACCATAAACTTGGATGAGGTTGGCCTAGAATTGGTTGAGCTCTTAGGCAAGTGAGTGTTTGGTGTTGGAGGAGACTTTTTACCATTTTTAACTTCTTGAATCCAATTGTTGCTATTAGTAAAGGGTAGAACATTTTAAGCTTGGGTTGCAACAGTAGAACCCAGAGAGGAGTCAAGGGAAGTGACATTAGTCATCAAAATACAAACCCAA
The DNA here is from genome assembly GCA_009831015.1 of Picea engelmannii. Lineage (NCBI taxonomy): Eukaryota > Viridiplantae > Streptophyta > Pinopsida > Pinales > Pinaceae > Picea > Picea engelmannii. Next base: position 1,102,399 of record ML780210.1, read on the forward strand.
ATCCCATAGTCTAGACCTTAACACCTAAAAAGGTGTTTGATAAATGGATATACCTAATGGAATTCCTTGTGACCTTAAGTTTGACACATATGCAAACATGTTGAACTCAAGATCCTTTGGAATATCAACATTGAGATAGAAGTGCCTTTACAAGTGAGGATAAAAATATGTTAGGCCTTGTGATGGATGAACTTTCAAATGGAAGTAGATGTGCATTCCATGAAATCCCATAGGTGTAAAGGGAGGCTTAGGAATTCCACCCAAATTGGAAAATATAGGTACACAACTTCACCTACATAGAAACTTGCATGTGACTTGGATTACATAAGTAGGGGGTTTTGACAAATCCAAAGGCCATGAAGCACAACTTTGGCAGCATGGTTATATTCCTTAAATCCGAACAACAAAAAACCTTTAGTTAAGCCATGGGTGGCTATACATATCCCACCATTGGGTTCCCAATCTTACATAACCCAAGCCTTTATTATAAACTCTAGTGAAATCTTGCCCACGAAATACCTTGAGAGGGCGCACCATCCGAGTCCATAAAAAACAACAAATATCACCAACATTAATATTAATGGGAGTTTTACTTACAATAATCATTATACCTTGTGGTAAACTTTGGGAACAAATGTGCATGAAGCCTTTGGTGGTGTGATTGATGTCATCACTTTGTCCCTTTATGCTAGTTTCTTGCATATTTACTACATAACCAAGCTCAAGTTAATGGTTAGGAATCCCCCTAGAGCCTCGTGATGACTAATTTAGGCCACTACATGATAGAATAACAATGATGACTACGTTACGAAATTTTGTTGTTGTTGTTGTTGATTTGGATTATCTGTGGCCTCTTTTCTTTAAATATGTTCATTACACAGTATGTGCATATCAAATTTCATTAGAAACATCTCAACACCTTTGAGAAAATTCTCATATTAAACGACTCTATTATAACATTGGTTGAAGACATGTGTCCCGCATGTTTGTATGTTTATAATGCTAATAAACTAGAATGGAAAAAAATTTGACATGCGATGTGGAAAAATAACTATACCATTGATTAATTATCATAATGTACAAATTAAAAAATAAAGTGCCCCATAGATCCATCTTGATCTCAATATTTTAAGCATTGCTAAACATGCTTGAAATTATGGATTTACCAAATTAAGAACAAACATGAACCATGCAGGTATTGTAGAGATACTTGGAGACTAGAGTTAAATCCCCTTAAAAGCAAAATCATCAATCATGTATGATCCCTTTTTCCAAGCTTCTTGGTTTGGACCAAATAGAAAAAGAGAAATAAGAGGACCTTTCGCAATCTAGGGAGGGAGACACGTTTAATTTGAGATTCAATTGATAAAAACATCATGGAGTCTATTGAAGTTGTTGATCAAAACCAAGAGGATAAACGATCTTAGATCAAGAAAGAAGGGCTCTAGAAGGTTAATATGGCTACTTCAAGAGTCAAAGAGAAGTTCACACCCATGAACATGGCTTCTCTTAGTGTTCGGATCCCATCATTCACTAGTTGGTTCAAGGTAAATTTTGGTAAGACATCTTAGGCAAAACCAAATCATGGAGGGTGGAGGAATAATCCAAAATGATAGGGGAGATCCCATTTTCATTTCAACTTAAAGGTAGAGATACTAACAACCATGTTGATCTCCAATTAGTAAGAGGGTAGTCTTAAATTGATGCTTACATAGTTGAATTTTGCTAGCTTAAATTGGTGGACATGAACAAAGTGGAAGCTAATCATAATCATGTCTAAACTCGATACGAGTTAGTGCAATAGTAAGCATTACAATCCACTTTCTCTTCGATCGAGACATATCAACATGACATGTATATCAAGTGGATTAATCTTTGGCAATGTTCCAACCAATCTCTCAAAAACTCCATCAATGAATTCAACAGGTTAAGGACCAAGCTAAAAAATAAAGGATCCAATTGATAATCTGGTTCTCAAATTCTTGACGGGCTTCTTTCAAACCTGTCTTCTGATCGAAAGTTTCAAAAACTTAATTTCTTTGACCAGGGATTTGGCTTTGCAACTAATCGCCACCAAGAATATTAATGGGAAGCATCCTCCATGCAACACAATAACCTAGACCACCAACTAAAACTTGTGTTTTGCTCCATCTTGTGATGTTGCCTCTCAAATTTCCTCCGCTAAATAATTTGTATCATCTTCTTTTACTAGTTATGTTTATTTCTTTTACTATTTAATATTTATTGTAAGGTATATGACTGTGTTGTCAATTGGGTTTAGCTTGGGTGGTTGGGAGGAATGATTGTTATCCTCCCCACCTAGGTTCAATTCCCACAAGTGACATGTTGAGCTCATAAGAAGTATATTGTTGTAATGGCTTCGAGCCTTATTGTTGATCAAACTTGTGCCATGAAGATTCTAGGGTTTACCCTGGGTACCATCCTCAAAATCATGGGAAGTACTTGGGGGTTTTCCTTGTGCAATGTAACTTGGGAAAAAAAAGAAGGTAGAGGATCATGATAAAACAAAGTGTTTAAAAAAACAAACCATTACTTGTAACACAGGAACAAGCACATGCTTTATAATCCCTCGTGCACATTCATGGCAAAGTTCATTTCAATGAAGAATTAAAGAGTCCAGTTAGTAATGTTATTGTATTTTGAGCACAAACATAACAATGGAAGAAAAAAAGTCTCTTTATCACTTGAGAACATGCCACACATGATTTTGGTGATATTCTTTCGGATTCATTGCAACAGTTTACAAATCGACGTTTTGGACCAAACAAATGTGATCCACACATGATTATTTGTTTGATTACATTATTAGGGGATAAAAGTTGGGAGGGATACCATTGTAGCAACATGATACCACATCAACATCTAAAAAACCACCTAATTGTACATTGTTGAGTCAAAATGTTATACTTTTCATTTTGGGTCTAAGAATGCCACACAAACCCGCATGGTCACATTCATCAAAGCATGTATTAATTGCACCCAATTTGCCCCATGTCTCATGTTGTCTCTCCCTGAATCTTAATAATAGATATGTGTTTAATCGAGGATGTAGTCATCTTAAATTTACACCTCTTACAAGGTGCTACACCAGAGAAAAATATTAATTAAATATTAAAAAATACCAAAAACAACTATATGTAACCATTTAGATACTAGATGCCAACAATAACAAATTGCTAATAGTATTTGACAAGTATCATATTTGGTATTAGATTGGCATCATAATGGATACTGAATTGGAGATAAAATTGCATAGCAAAATGAATACCAAATTGTATATGAACCAATGGTCCAATTTGGCCACAAAATTGGATACTCATTGAATATTACCATCAATATTATCTTGACAAGTATCCTATCAAACAATTGTCGCATATCACTTATTTTTTATGATATTATTAAAAAATTACAATTTTTTATTTGATATTTCTATTAATTAATATTTTATTCATTAATAATAGATTGTCTTTTATTTGGTATCCTAATATTTAATTTGTTATTATTTAGTTCACATATATAATTTATTAAATTCATTCATTTTTTCCATTTTAGACGACTCCATTTCTTCACATATTTACTTTCTCTTCGATCCAACATGCACTTTAATGTTCCTTGCTGATGACAACTTTTAAATCATGTATTGAATGTATTAAGTAAAAGATTAAGGTTGGAAATGAAAGCATAGATAAGATAGTGATTTGAAGGTGAGGGTTTCACACCGTAGGTCAAAGATTTTTTGTAGGGATTTTGTCGGGTGTTGGTGATGCCTGGTAAGTTGTATTTTCCCTAACATTATGGATGAAGACGTACAACTTGTGGACTATTCATAAGATACCTTACCCAAGGATTTGATTATTTTGAAACCCTAAGTCGACCTTCCCTTGGTGTTGTACTCAAAGGTCGTCAGCTCGCATGAGGGAACGACATGTTCTGGAAGTATATCCAAGCTTTTAGAATTTGTTCCTGACAGATCACATTGAAACAAAGAATGTTGGGCCCGGGATATGATCATTTTCATGACGTTATTATACACTTTTTGCCATATGTACATATGGGTTTTTCATCTTTCAAAGGAGCTTTTTGAATAATTTTATGATAAATGGTATAATCGGCATAAGGTACATGTAATTCGTGTTTTATGATTAAATCAAGTTTAATTTATCATGTTTTTATGCTGCCAAGAGTTAATTCATGTTTTTCTGCTATTACAGGGCAAAACGCACCATGTTTCTTGATCCGACACTTGATCTAACACTCGTTCCAGTACCCGATTTGACACTCGTTCCAACACCCAGTATTGCACAAAAACGCAAGGCGAGTTGGCGGTTATGGTATTGGTGGCCAATGATGGACAAATCGAGCACGTGGGTTTTGTTTATCATCACCCCCTCTAGCTACTAAGCTCAAGACAACTCAATTTCAGTTGTCCAAAGAGGGCGATTATTGACTTCCTCCGTTTTGTTAGTTATGGCCGCATTTATTGTATTTTGCCAAATTTAGAGGCGGTTCGACCCTCCTATGGTCGACCTCTTGGTTTGTAAACCTATAAATACTACCAGGATGGTCATTAGATTGTTAAGCAAGTAGAAGAGCCATCAAATTGGAGATAAACTCGTTGTACTTTGTTTTTTATTTTTCACATTGCCAAAATAGTGCCAGAACTGCGTTTTTAACTTTCATGGTGAATTCGGCCTGTTAAAGGTCGTGGTGTGCTTGTAGAAGGTAGCCACGACTTGCTGGGGGGGGCACCAACAGTCTGGTGATTGTTCTCATGTTTATTTACGCATTTCATAATATAAATTGCTCTTTCTTATTTCCTATATGTACATCTTTTTATTTAATTAATTAGTTTGTTGTAGCTCACTGTTTTACTTCTCTTTTGCAGGTTAGATGATGATATGTGATAGTATGTGTTGATTTGATAGACTAGGAACATGCTTGCAAGTCTCTTTACTAATTATGTGTGCAATTAAAAAGTCTCTCTCACTATACTAACCCCACATGTAGTTAGATGTTAAATTGTTCTTTCTTTTATAATTTTACAGTAAAGTTTAGAACATATTTTTAATTAGAACAAAACATAGTTTTAATTTGGATTTTCTTTGAGAGGGATGTTGATGGATGGATAGATTTAATTCCTGTTCTTAGTTTGCTTACTTTAGTTTTAGATAGATTTCATTTGTTTCATTTTTGGTTAATGTAATTGTCAATTTACTTCTTGATATCATAGTTTAATTTATGTTTTTAATTCGTCATAGCTTGAATGATTAGAATAGTCATAGCATAGTTTTCCTTTACGCAATTTCCTTTCGTAGATTAAAATGCAATTAAATCTCATTATGTTGTTGATGGTTTATACATGAATATGCAGGGTATTTAACATTACTTTTATCATGACTAAGTTTTCATTGGATTGTTTACTTCACACCTTTCATTTTGCCATTGAAATTAGTATCGAGCTTATACCATTAGAA
>ML780210.1:1108580-1119932 GCA_009831015.1 Picea engelmannii
TACATATAAATCACCTAACATTTTGGCGCCGTTGCCGGGGAGTTGTCTTAAGGTAAGAAGTAATTAGGAATTAGATCATCCTTAGACCTTATCATTAGTTTGGCGGCGGGGGAACTTTAAGACGAAAGGTAAGAACCTGCGCATTTGCTATAGCAGGTTCCCCAAAACCCAATAGTAGTTTTTCTTTTTGTTGCTTTCATGAATAGACCTAGGAATCAAATGGTAGCTTTTTCTTTTTCTTTTTGCTTTCTTTCATGAATAGGCCTAGAGACCCACAAGGTAGATACAATAAATCGAAATCAGACCTTTCAACCAAGGTTACCTTCCGATCTCTTTGGGGGAAGGAACGTTCCGCCTATAAAATCCGTAGATCGATACCGAAAAACAAGAGTTAGCTCAACCCAAAGAGCTAAAATAGTCTCTGAAGGGACTAACACAGGGAGCACTATAGAACAATAAATTGAAGCATCAATCATAATAGGACAGGAGGCAAGACCACTCGAGTCTTCCACAGAACCAAACAATACAACTTTTGCTTTTACACCACCACCAGGGGACTCTAATTTTAAGGATATCATAGACCCTGAATAGGTGAATCTTTTGTTTGGTAGCTCAGCCACAGTAATTATCTCTCAAATTGACACAAAAACTTTGGCACCAATAATCTCAACTGGCTCGAGTAGAGTCCCAGACATCCAATCAGTAGGAAGACCTTTTCATCAAAGAGAAACTTTCTTCCCTTCAAAGTTAAAACCACTTAGGTACTCTCTTTTTGGAAACCAAGCCAATATGGGTGATTAGGATGACCATAACAATGTAAGACACAGGGAGGAAGAAGAAACTGGAAACCAAACCAAAACTACCTTCGGATTTCTAATTTTAGACACCACTCTGAATGTCAACATGAAGAATATCCTCTCTCAGCACTGCCTACCTTTTATGGTAAAAACAATGAAGATCCAGACACCTTCCTATTTGAATTTGACATCTTGTGCAGGAGCTACAACTATGTGCCAGATGCCCACAAATTAAAACTCTTTCCTGCCACCCTCAAAGACTCTACATTAAGATGGTTCATGGGGTTGGGAGAATCCAGTATTAGGTCTTGGGAATCCATGAAAGACATCTTTCTTAAGAAGGACCAAGACTACTGCAATACCAAAGAGTCTCGTAATGACATCTTTAAAGTCCAACAGTTAGAAGACGAGACCCTTGAAGACTATATGGAAAGATTTGGTTATATCTCCCAGAAGTCAAAATACCATGACCTCCCAGAGGATGCAATTAGGGCTCTTTTCCTAAAGGGAATTTCAGAAGAATATTTAGAGATGCTTAACCTGATGGCATCAAGTGATAATTCTCATAAACCATTTGTTGAAATATGTGAAATGTGTAAAAACTACTCAAGGAGTAGAGCCAAAATAGGAAAGAATGTTCGGGACCCTTACAATAGAAGCTTAAAACTAGTTAGTTCAAGTGGTATTACAAGAGCAGAGATAGGGAACCTTCTAGAAAACTTCAAGATAGACATCCTAAGAACAATAGGTTCCCAGTTGGACACCCTTAAACTCAAAAAGAAACAGGAGGAGGAAAATGCAACAATGAGCATATATTGCCCACGATGCAGGAGGAAGCATTCCTCAAGGGAGTTCCCATTAGATAACATTTCAGTTTGTGGCTTCTGCACAGAAGACTATGTGACTGAAAAATGTCCATCATTACCCGGTTTATTAGCCATCTATAGGAGTGGGGATCATGGGGAGTCTTCTTATGCGCCTAGGAGGCCATGGCAGCCTAGGAATCAACTTACATACCCGGATCTACAGTCTCAAGTTCCACCCTATTATCATCAACAACAGTGGAACTCACCAGGTTGGAAAAACTGGTCTACTCGATACCAACATCCATGGATTCAAGGATGGAGGGGAGGACACAACTAAGGAAACCCTCAAGCTCCACCTATCCCTATGTACAACCATCCTTATCCTCAGTTCTCATCAAACACTCCACAACTTCTGGCAGGTTTTGTTCCACCACCTTTACCTCCTATCCCACAACAACAACCGCTACAATTTCAAAATACAAGCTCCCCAAAATCGACACTATTACCGGCACAGCCAGTGCCGAATCCCAATAATAAGCCCCCTCAACCTCTTAACAATGTTGAGATGCAGGCCTTCCCGACATATGTCATTACTCATGTTCCATTATAGGAAATTCAACTAAGATCGGGAAAATTCTAGATAGGCAAAGACCTTCAGTAGTCATCCAGGAAGAAGAAGAAGAAGAAACCACCCAACAATCCACGGATGACACTAGGTGGGAAGATGTTATTATCCCGAGGAATCAAGAACCTAAGATTTCCCAAAATGAACCTTCACAAATTATGAAGGTCCCTCCTTATCCAGACCGATTGGTAATCAAGAAACCTACCACCCGATTGGAATTTGACATTTTGAATGAATTGAAAAATATCTGTGTCAAAATTCCTCTACTTCAAGCCATTAAAGACATTCCAATATTTGTAAGGTAGTCAAAGAATTGTGTATTAAGAAGCCAGGTAGGAAGCAAAATGACCCCCCTACAGTACATTTGGTAGGAGGACTCTCTGAGTACATATCAGAGCAGCCAAAGGTAGCAAAGTATGGGAATCCAAGAAACCCCGTAGTGACCATAACCATTAATGATGTCTCCATTGAAAACACTCTCATAGACCTAGGGGCAACCATCAATGTTATAACCGCTACTACCTTGGAATAATTACAGTTACAACGTCTTCTTCGGCCTACCCCAACCATTTTGGAATTAGCAGATAAGACTAGGGTTATACCTAAAAGGATTTTAGATGATGTCATGGTTACTTTAGCCTCATGGGAGTACCTCGTAGATTTTCTTGTCATTCATTCAAAGGATCATGCCAGAGGCCATCTCGTTATTTTGGGAAGACCTTGGCTAGCCATAGCCAATGCATTTATTGGCTGTAGAGAAGGAGAAATGACCATCTCGAATGGTCTCTCTATCCAGAAGCTCACCATTTACCCTCCATCTCAACCTATTATGGAGAATCTATGGTGGCTTGAATGTCCATACGAGAACGAAGACTGGGAAGAACCTGTATTGCCTAGTGACCATGCAAGGGCACTTCAGGGGCATACACCAAAAAATGTGCTAAACCAATTCATTTATGTTATTACATGTGTGGATTTTCCAGATTCTTTTCCCTAATTTGCGCACATGTTTGGGGAAGAATTTCAAGAACAATTAGATCCATCCGTTTTGTCTTCGACATTTTTTATTTTCGAAATAGATGAGTCTGCCATGTCTTATACTATGCCCTATGAGATTAGTCCAGGGAAATTTTTACATATAAACTCCGGGCTAGATACAGACCAACAGAAACAATTAGTAGATATCCTTAAAGAACAATCAGGAGAATTTTCCTGGGAATACACTGACATGAAGGGTATACACCCTGACACATGCATCCATCATATATACACCCAGGGGGAAGTAACACATGTTAGGCAACCTCAGAGAAGGATGAACCCAGCACTCAAAGACATAGTCAAGGAGGAAATCCAAAAGTTGTTAAATGTCAGATTTATCTATCCCATCTCCGACAGTAAGTGGGTATCCCCGCTTGTAGTGGTTCCAAATAAAGTGACCAGGAAATGGAGAATTTGTGTTTATTTCCGGGAACTCAACAAGGCCACTCTGAAAGACTACTTTCCTCTTCCTTTCATTGACCAAGTTCTAGATAACTTGTCTGGAAAGAAGTAGTTCTCCTTTCTAGATGGTTACAACGGGTACAAACAGATTCTTATAGCACCCGAGGACCAGGACAAGACTACCTTTACATGTCCTTAGGGCACCTATGCCTATAGGGTCTTACCATTTGGATTGTGTAATGCTCCTGCCACATTTCAACGAGCAATATTAGGGATATTTTCCGATCTTATTCATGATTATGTGGAGGTCTACATGGATGACTTCACAGTTTATGGCAACACTTACCAGGAAGCCTTAGACAACTTAGAAAAAGTTCTCATTAGATGCCAGGAAATGAACCTATCTCTAAGTCATGAAAAATGCAAAATGTTGTTAACTGAAGGAGTGGTTCTAGGACATCATGTTACATCTGAAGGAATAAAAGTCGATCCTGCAAGGATTGAGGTCATTATTAGACTTCCACCCCCCAAGACCCAGAAAGAGGTAAGAAGCTTTCTTAGACATGTCGGATATTACCGACGGTTTATTGAAAATTTCACAAAGATTGTTGCACCTATGTTTGTATTATTGATAAAAGATGTTGATTTTGTTTGGATTGAACAGTGCCAAACTGCCTTTGAAACCCTGATAGCCAAGTTGTCTGTGGCACCAGTTCTTAGAGGGCCCAATTGGACTCTCCCATTTCATATATCCACTTATGCCTCTAACACAACAATAGGAGGGGTATTAAGGCAGAAAGAGGACCAACAATCCTATGCCATTTATTCTATAAGCAAGAACTTGTCCCCTGCCGAGTTGAACTACACAGTCACCGAGAAGGAATTCTTGGCAATTGTTCATGCTATTAACAAATTTCGTCATTACATTATAGGTTATGAAGTATTTGTATAGACCAATCATTCCGCCATTAGGTTCCTCATGAACAAACCTATAACTAATGGTCGAGTGACTAGGTGGCTCTATTTATTGCAAGAATTTAATATTATTGTGCTTGACCGACTTGGAAAGGATAATGTAGTAGCTGACTTTCTTTCCCGCATAAAGAATGAGGATGATGATATCCCTGTAGATGATAGTTTCCCAGATGAGCATCTCTTTGCCCTTTTTGTCAATACCCCATGGTTTGCGGATATGGAAAACTATCTGGCTACTAGGAAGTTACCATCTCATTCGTCACCTCATGAAAAGCGGAAAATTATTACACAGAGTGCTAATTACTCTTGGGTTGGTCATGATTTTTTTTTGCACAGGTCCTGATTTGATTATTCGTAGATGTGTCCGAGAGGACGAGGTACTTGAAATACTACGAAGTTGTCATGATGGACCATGTGGTGGCCATTTCTCTGACAAACGTACAACATATAAGGTGTTACATTCAGGTTACTATTGGCCTAGCATTTTCAAAGATGCTGCTAAGTATGTGAGAAGTTGTGATAGTTGCCAAAGGATAGGTAGACCTACGTCAATTGATGAAATGCCTTTACCAGCCCAAGTTATGATAGAACCCTTCGAAAAATGGGCCCTCGACATTGTAGGACCAATTTCACCCATGTCCCATAGGAAGAACTATATCTTGGTTTGTACGGACTATGTCACCAAATGGGTAAAGGCAAAAGCCCTATTTAGGGCCACATAGAAGTTTGTTGTTGAATTCATCTATGAAGACATCGTTACCTGCTTCGGTGTCCCACGTGAAATTGTTACCGACCAAGGCACTCAATTCACTTCCAAGCTGATGAAAGAGCTAACAGAGAAATATGGGATTAAACATTGTAAATCTTCTCCATACCACCCACAAGCCAATGGTCAGGTAGAATCCACAAACAAAGTTCTGGAAGCCAGCTTGACCAAAAATGTTTAGTTGCATCACCGAGATCGGGTTGATAGGCTCCCAGAGGCTTTGTGGGCGTACCGAGCTACCTAGAGAAATACCATTGGGCATACCCCTTATGAGCTAGTGTATGAGAAACAAGTACTTTTACCTATAGAAATCCAAGTAAGGACCTTTCGTATTGCCACAAAGTTAGGATTGAACCTAGATGAGGCTCAAAAGCAACGAGCCCTACAACTGAATTAGTTGGATGAAATCAAGCAAGATGCCATCCAATGGACGATATTAGTCCAAAACCAGAGGAGCAAGTAGGATGACAAGTTTATTAAAAGGAAACACTTCCAACCTGGTGATTGGGCCCTGTTGTTTGATTCCCAGTTCAAAACCTTCAAAGTCAAACTTACCACCCATTGGTTGGGCCTTTACGAGGTAGACATTGTATATGACAATGGAGCTGTAAAAATTAAAACAATTGACGATGGACAAGTCTCCTTGTGGTAAATGGACACCGTCTTAAATTTTATCATAAGCCCATTTCCAGAGAAGATTTTCTACAGGTCATGACAGTTGACAAGGCATTGGCCTTAGTAGATGGGGAAGCCCCCCCCTTGTTCTTGAAAAGTTTTTTAAAAATTTCCTACTATATATATGTAAATAGTTTTTGTTAATAAGGCAATTCTAAGAGGTTTTTGTAAGTATTTATTTCACCAGGAGTACATAGTTTCAAGATCTTTCTTCACAACTATACTTGAATTTTGTGTCTGCTAAAGCATCAAATGCATAGTGACTTACTGTAATTAGCCGTGGTTTTGCAAAATTATCATTTTTAAGGCATTCTAAAGCAATTTTTCTTGAAACTCTTCACCATTGTATAAGGAAGTGATACCATAACTATCAAGCCTAGAGGTCTCTCGTACAATTTTTCCAAGAAACCTGAGTAAGTAAGTCAAGTGTCTTTATCAAAGAGTAACAGGGAGGTCTCATTAGCAGTTAGTCATGGAAACATCATAATAATTACAAAAGAAGAAAGTGAGTTGAGCCTAGAGATACCTTTCTGTTCTTTCTTGATGGTACCATCCACTACACACTAAATAGCTTGATTATATCATATCTTTAGATAGGCCACGTCCGCTTAAGTACCCCTTACATCAGGACAACCACTAATAATATAACGGAAAGTCATCCTCTAAGATAAATACCATCCCAATTGAAAAGAAAAAGAAAGAAAAAGTTGTTTCAGAGTTGTTCCCCCATCTTCTTGCATAAGCAATCTTATACTAAAATTTTAAAAGATGGAGGGCTAGTCTCTGAGGGTTTAAGAGGCTAACCCGCTGGGATACTGAACATGTCTGCTGGCAGCGGGTACCGGCCTGTGGTATGACTAGGTAAACCCGCCGGAGTACTGAACAGGCTTGCTAGCAGCGGGGCATTCTACCTAGCAAGGATGGTAATCTGACAAAAATAAATAATAAATGTAAACTTGTCCTGATTTACGACATTACTTGCAGACAAAGATGACATGAAGTATGTGTGGTTTAGCTAAGGTTAACGAACTCCATACACTTGTCATTAGGAAAACTTTAAGACTATCTTGAAACTCTCTTGCCTGCCTCTTCTTATCTATATATAGGATCTCTTATCTTATAGGTGGGGCCATATCCTAACTGTCTCATTCGACCAATCTGTGAAATTTCAACTTTACACTTGACATACTGTAAATCTTCAACTATTGGGGGATACTGACTAGTTTCCTATACTTTTGATTGTGAGGTGTCACAATACTTCAGTGTGGGGGAGGGGTTCATGAGTTGACAAATGATCATTGCCTAGAGAAAAGAGTCTTTGCAAGAATTTTTGTATTATTACCATGATACATGTTATTACATTGATAGTCACATTATTTTTAAATGCTTAACTCCTGTGTGCTATACATTACTGAACTCATGCTTAACAGACCACTCTTTATTGGTTATCTTCCATTACAAGCTGCATACTGTAGGTTTGACAATACATGTTTTATGCTTGCTATAACCCGTTCATTATAGGTCTTGGCATTATATGTCATATGCAAGAAGAATGAGTGAGCATGGAGCACTCTGCCTCTGCTCATTAACCACTATGGTTGTCAAAAACACTTCAAAATTGCAGGCTGTCCATTATAAGAGGCGAAAATCCACTTAACACAGGGGTATCGGATGAGGTGTCAAACGATATGTTGTTTGAAGTGTCGTTTGAAGTGCCATTGAATTGCATACCAGTAACTGTCCTAGATTCTAGGTAACCAGAATTCAATTCCATTCAATTATATTGGTTTCGGGCATTGATTAAAGATGCTTCATATGGTTATGATCAAATGTCCAAGTCAATAGAGTTGGACATTGATCTAATTACGCACTAGTACATTGCTTCAAGTCGAGCCTTTGAATTCAAATTCTTCACACATAGCAGCTTGCGCGCATATGTGGGCAACGTACTCCACCATAAGAGCATCCAAAATCAGGCTGGGCAAACTATTATTTCATTTTCCCTTGCCATTTGCTCTGCTCTACGTTAAGGAATCATGCCCAACCTCTGCCAACTTCGCCCTCTGTTCTAATCACACTCAGACTATGCTAAACCTGTGCCATCTCTTGGCCTGTTCGTACCCTTGCTTGGTAAAATTCGCCCTCTGTTCCAAACGCATTCGGCCTGTGCTAAATCTGTGTCATTGCTTGGTTCGATTTCTCCCTTCCTTGGTGAATTTAACTCTGTCACAATGCCCATGAGATACGAACCCTCCTCCTATGCAGACTTGTTTGCCATTCCATAATTTGCACAGTGTAGGGAAGTGTTCTTGCGTGCTGGCTGGGGGCCATTTCTGTCTAGTTTGCAAGGCCATGATGACGGTCTTTTTATGCAATTTGCAGTTGGTTTTGATGGAAAGATAGCACATGTAGGGGCTCTCAACTTTGCAGTCACAGAAGAGTCAATTGTTGCTGCAACAAAACTTCCAAGAATGGGAGATAGATGATTTAAGAATCATCAATTGCCGCGCTCAAGTTACAACAGGGTGTTTAAGCCCAAATTCGAGAGCATTTCAAGAGTGAAAGGGTATGCTAAGGAGTGGATAAAGCCATAATTGGTCAATCCCCTCATCGTCATCACAAGGTTAATTACATGTGAAGGTAGATACTCCACCTTCAAAGCTTGTCATTTTAGATTGTTAGCTCATTTTATGTTCAATAAACCCTTGAAATTTCCTTTTTATTTTCTCAAAAGCTTGGAGAAGATGTCCTCTCAAGTGAGGAAAAATGTGACTAACCCCCACAATAGTCTCTTCCACCACGGTTTGATCAAACTCCTCGTTCTTACCGAACTAGAGAAACAAGGGCAAAGTTGGGATGCCTTTATCTACCAATTTGCAAACCCTCACTTGATAGTTAAGACCGACAGAAAGCCACTTGGACTAAAAAATATCTCTCCATCCAAGCCTCGCTCTCCAAGAACTCCAAACTCCCTTGCACAAACCCTCTCTTTGCCGGAACAAAACCAAAATCTTGTTGATATTCCTACTTCTTCATCGGCTAAAAAGACCAAGAACAAAGACCAAAAGAAGCCTATTGTTGACCCCCCAATGCCTTCATTTTCTCTTGATCCTACACCTAAGAAGCCCCAAGAAGTAATGCAGAAAGACTTTCCCATCATTCCCACAAACAAGAGGGGAGCCAACCGATTTGGTAAGGGACCCTTTCAGAAGAGTACCCAGAACACAAGAACCAAGCCTTATGCAAAACCTTCACCTGCTTCGGATCCTATCCAAGTATCCTCCGACCTTGAGAGCCCTCATAAGCAACTTAGGGAAATCTCTGTAGATGGATTAGAGCCACTAAGGAAAACAAAATCAGAACCTACCTTACCTTTCTGATTTCCCATCACTCATACTTCACCCATGCCTACTCTAGATCCTAAAATTGATAAATTGTCCACGTCTCTCAAAGGACCTAAGCCTTCCTCGGATATCATTGATTTTTCCCCAACTATAGAGGAGCTACAAAAGGAAAACCATCAGCTTCTCCAACAATTGGAAGAGAGGAAGACAATAGATGCACACCTTCATCATGACAATGCAGTCCTTTAGGCAAAAGTTAACTCCCTTAAATGGTTGGTCTATGGGATGACCCAATCTAACCGCAACCTCATAGCACAATTAAAGAAACACAAGAGGCACAAGGCTAAGCCTACACAACAAGAAGGAGAGGCTTCTAAAGCCGACCCTCCTCAGCAAGACTAGTTCCGAGGGAAACTTCTTTTTGTTTGCAGCGGGAACTGCAAAATCGTAAGTGTGGGGGTAATGTTGGGCCCGGGATATGATCATTTTCATGACGTTATTATACACTTTTTTCCATATGTACATATGCGTTTTTCATCTTTCAAAGGAGCTTTTTGAAGAATTTTATGATAAAATGGTATAATCGACATAAGGTATGTGTAATTCATGTTTTATGATTAAATCAAGTTTAATTTATCATGTTTTTATGTTGCCAAGAGTTAATTCATGTTTTTCTGCTATTACAGGGTAAAACACACCATGTTTCTTGATCCGACACTTGATCCAGCACTCGTTCCGATACCCAATCTGACACTCGTTCCAGCACCCAGTATTGCACAAAAACGCAAGGCGAGTTGGCGGTTATGGTATTGGCGGCCAGTGATGGACAAATAGATCACGTGGGTTTTGTTTATCATCACCGCCTCCAGCTACTAAGCTCAAGACAACTCAATTTCAGTTGTCCAAAGAGGGTGATTATTGGCTTCCTCCGTTTTGTTAGTTATGGCCGCATTTATTGTATTTTGCCGAATTTAGAGGCGGTTCGACTCTCCTGTGGTCGACCAGTTGGTTTGTAAACCTATAAATAATATCATGATGGTCATTAGATCGTTAAGCAAGTAGAAGAGCCATCAGATTGGAGATAAACTCGTTGTACTAGAATAGTGCCAGAACTGCGTTTTTAACTTTCATGGTGAATTCGGCCTATTGAAGGTCGTGGTGTGCTTGTAGAAGGTAGCCATGACTTGCTAGGGGGCCCACCAACAGTCTGGTGATTGTTCTCATGTTTATTTACGCATTTCGTAATATAAATTGCTCTTTCTTATTTCTTGTATGTACATCTTTTTATTTAATTAATTAGTTTGTTGTAGCTCATTGTTTTACTTCTCTTTTGCAGGTTAGATGATGATATGTGATAGTATGTGTTGATTTGATAGACTAGGAACATGCTTGCAAGTCTCTTTACTAATTCCGTGTGCAATTAAAAATTCTCTCTCACTATACTAACCCCGCATGCAATTAGATGTTAAATTGTGCTTTCTTTTATAATTTTACAGTCAAGTTTAGAACAAATTTTTAATTAGAACAAAACATAGTTTTAATTTGGGTTTTCTTTGACAGGGATGTTGATGGATGAATAGATTTAATTGCCGTTCTTAGCTTGCTTACTTCAGTTTTAGATGGATTTCATTTGTTTCATTTTTGGTTAATGTAATTGTCAATTTACTTATTGATATCATAGTTTAATTTATGTTTTTAATTCATCATAGCTTGAATGATTAGAATAGACATAGCATAGTTTTCCTTTACGCAATTTCCTTTCGTAGATTAAAATGAAATTAAATCTCATTATGTTGTTGATGGTTTATACATGAATATGTAGGGTATTTAACATTACTTTTATCATGGCTAAGTTTTCATTGGACTGTTTACTTCACACCTTTCATTTTGCCATTGAAATTAGTATTGAGCTTATACCATTAGA
>ML780210.1:1122477-1138536 GCA_009831015.1 Picea engelmannii
AAGGGAAGTCGGCCAGGAGCTTGTCTGGTCGACAACCTGAGGATAAAAAACCCTCGATGAAAGGAACTCCCCTGATGACACATCCAAGGTACCTGACCTAACTATGATCCATGCAGACATTATTACATTATAGACCCACGCAGTGGTGCGGAAATTCCGTTTACAAAAATTTAAGTGCTGGGGTATATGATAGCCAGTAGAACCAATTCTGTCTTCGACATAGATAATCTTCATGATACATGAGTTGACCCCTGTGCTGAATAGGCGGTCAACAAGTAGTTTGCTTTCATCATTTTCTTCGTATGCGTAATAGTTTACCTTTGATTATTATCATGAACTAGTTTGCTTTGAATAGGGTTTTTACTTGCTTTCTTAGGAACTATCCATAAGTCCTTGGCCCAAAAGTACTTAGATTACCTAGTTTCAAGTTGTTTAGTAGGGTTTGCTCATTAGATAGGTTTGCTTGAGTAGATTAGCCTTAGAGAGCTGCTTTCCTTAGTTAGACTATACTCCTACCAACCTTTTACCTTTGGCACATATTTTTCTACAACTCTAAGTTTACTTACCCCAGGTTGACAATTTAATTGAGGGTAGTTTAGTGTCTTTTTTAGTACATATAAATCACCTAACAATACCTTACCCAAGGATTTGATTATTTTGAAACCCTAAGTCGACCTTCCCTTGGTGTTGTACTCAAAGGTCGTCAGCTCGCATGAGGGAACGACATGTTCTGGAAGTATATCCAAGCTTTTAGAATTTGTTCCTGGCAGATCACATTGGAACAAAGATCTTTGGGGGGGGGGGTTGTAAAGTTGTCAGACAAGAGAATGAATGTACTAGGGATGCGAGTATTGGTGGATCGTGTGGCGAGGTCGAGGGTTCTTTATATGTGCCAAAATATTGTCCACCATTTCATTATATGGAAACACAAACATATTTTGAACTCGTCAACTTTCGGGCTCAAAGTTTTAATGACAAAGTTCTATCCCTTAAAGAGTTACAAGGAGGTTTTTCGTCTACCGATAAGAAGTGCATTGGCCATAAGCATCGAGGGGTGGTTAATTTGTGAGGAGGAGGGGTTCCTTTGGTAGTTGGGAAGGATTTACAAGTTAGCCAAATTGTTGAGTTGGACAATCGTGCACTTGTCAGAAAATTCTGTTGAAGAAGGGTCTCGATCGCTTCACTGAATTCGTGGATGTAGACTCATTGGGTTTTGCCATAGATTATGCCTTGATAGTGCATTTACTCTCCCGAAGATGGATTAGGTTCCTCTTTCGCACCAAAGATAATGCTTGGAAAAATTTGGGGGGTCGTTGGTATTGGGATAGACACTTACTTAGTACTAAACCCCAACATCCCTTGTTTGATGCTCGAGAGGATATTTTAACCAATGCTCCAACATGGATTAAACTTTCAAATTTGCCTTAGGAATTGTGGCCCGACAAGTGTTTTAAATCCATTAGAGAGGTCTCAAGAAAAAAATTCATTGTAGATGACAGTCACAAAAAAAGTAATCTTTGTTCGATAGCATAAATTTTCATTGAGCTGGACCATTGTCAAGGATTTTACGAGTCTATGGAAATGGTGGTCAGTGATCAGTCATACACCCAGTTACTAGATTATGTCAATGTTCCATTCAGGTGTGCCCGTTGTCAAAAAGTTGGGCATATAATGGCATAATGTGAGCTTACATTTCAAAAAAAAATTAAGGGGAGGGATAGATGGTCTCGTAGAGTCATGGGTTTAGAATTAATTTTGTCTTTGTGAAAGGTGGATGAGTAGACCTATCCTTTTCATTTGGAGGGTGATGATGGGATACATTGTCATGGTTCCCTGCCGGAAAATAACAAGGTTCAATCAAATATTCTTATTGGTGACTTAAATGTTCCACTAGTAGAAGGTGCCTTGCAAGGAGTGAAGATTCCTTATCTCTAAGAAAAAATTGACGAGGACTTGGATATTTTTCCTGACCAGTGGGGTAATCTTGCAGATTTATAGACCAAGATCTCCATTACCCATCGTAGTTCAGGTAATTTACTTCCTCTTCAAATCCCTACTTTTGTTTTGGACTCTGATCAAAATGTGGAATGTGGGCCTTCTAGGGTGGAGAAGAATATTCCTGGTCCTTCTTCAATTGTGGTCTCATAAAATATCCTTTCTACAAAGGGGGAAGGGGACCCTTGTCTCATTAGGTTTTCAAAGGATTCTGAATCCTTGTCCTCACAAGCCTCGAGTTATCAAAAGCCCATCTCTCCTCCTTCCAATTTTGTCTCCTCTGGGAGGGATCCTTACCTATTAAGATCTCAAAATTCCTCTTATATTTTTCTTCCCTTGGGGGGTTTTGGGTTAGGCAGATAGAAACTTCTTGATCCCAATAGAGCAGGGCATAATTCAACTTTACAGCATGCACAAGAATGAGCCCGTCGTGAAATTTCTCCGGGTTGACAAAGATTAATATATGGGGTCCTTAGAGCAGGCGCAACCCCATTCGTGGTTTCCAAATGAAGCTCATGTCTGTGAACATGAGAGGCATGGGGGAATGACCTAAAAAATTATGCCTGAAATTCTTTGCTGAGTTGGATTGACCTGACATATTACTTATTCAAGAAACTATCAAACCCAGTGGAACAATTATTAGGGACTTGGCGAAATTATTTATGGGATGGGTTTTTCATGGAGTGGATTCGAATGGATTCCATGGGGGGATCATTACAGATCTTTCTTCTAGGTGTACTCTTATCAACCATTTTAACATTATGTCAGGTATTTGCACAAAATTTTATAGCAAGCAAGTGGATTGCTCATTCTTTGTTCTCAATTTGTATGGACATTAGGAGAGTAAGGGGGATTTTTGGTCTAGGTTGTTTTCTTATAACTATATTGGTTTTGACAATATCATTATTGGAGGCGATTTAAACTTTACTTTGAGTAGGGAAGAAATTTGGGGTTTGTCTGCAAGAGAGGAAAGGTTGATAAAAAATTTAAATGTGAAATCGAAAGAATTGGAACGGGTTGATGTGGAGCCCATGCTATTATGCCCAACATGGAGTAATAACCAAGGTGGTGAGGTCGGACTTGCAAAGCATTTGGACAGGTTCTTTGTTCACCATGATCGTCTCCATTACTTTGGCATCTATCAATCATGGGTGGGGAAGGTTCATTGCTCGGACCATTTTCCAATCTTTCTAGAGATTGATAAAGATATGGGGAAACCTGGAGCTCCATTTAAATACAACCCCTCGTGGTCTAAGGATGAAGGTTTTCGCAAGTTGGTTCGTGATAATTGGAAACACTTCCAAGAGGATGTAGGGGTTTCAACCAATATATAGTTTGTATTTTCCCTACGACAAGTTAAGGATAATGTCTCAATTTTGGTTATAGGGAACAAAGGTTGAAACAAGATCTGGAGCTCGTAAAAATTGAACATGAATCGGAGCAGTTGTACGCCTTGAACCTCAGAGTCTTGTCCTCAAACCCTAACTTGGAGATGTGTCGATCACTAGAGACTATTTGATCTAAGATATTGATCAATCAAGAGAAGTCTTGGTGACTTAAGAGTACGTCTCTTTTTATCACAGTTGGGGGATCAAAATATGATTTTTTTTTTCAAAAATATGCCAATTATCTGAAAAGTTACAATTTCGTATGGGAACTAAATGATTCAAGTGACAATAAAGTCAGAGGGTTTTTGAACCTAGCAGCTTTGGGAGTAAATCATTTCAAGTCTTTTTTTGAGGGGCTGGACCAGGTGAAAACAAGGGAAATTCTTAAACTCATTTTTCATTTCCTGCGACTCATTAAGGATGAGGATAATCATGCACTTTTCAATGAAGTCTCCAAAGCTAAATTATTAGCTATCATCTCCTCTTTCAAATGAGATAGGAGTCCGAGTTTAAATGGTTGGGCTGCAAAGTTCTTTGAAGACTTCTTCAACCTCCTTGGAGATGACCTTCTTTGGGTAGTGGAAGAAGTATGACAATCTGGTAAATTGCCACGCTGCGTTATTGTAACTTTTATAGTGATAATTCCTAAACTGGATTGTCCCAATTTCTTGAATGACTTCCGATCGATTAAGGTCTGGATCAAGCCTATATTATCAAATTCCATTACCTATGAACATTTTGGGTTCCTCGAGGGTCACCTTATTTACAATTAAAACTCAAAAGTTACCTATTTTGATTCTCAAAATTGATCTTTCAAAATCCTACGATCGTGTGTCTTGGCTTTATCTTAGACTATTTATCTTTCAAATTGGGTTCGATCTCTCGATGGGGAAATGGATCACGTGTTGTGTGACCATTGTCTCATTTTTTTTATTATTATTAATAGTTCAAGTTCACCTTTCTTTCAAGTTGCTCGATGGTTGTGCAAAGGTTTCCTGCTTTCCCCTTATTTATTCCTCTCGATTGTTGATGGGCTCAATCATGCAATTTTCGCTGCGAAAAGTGTAAACAAAATTCAAGGAGTAAGGCTGCGAAGAAATGAACGCCTTGCACATCCGTTGTTTGCAGATGATGTGCTTATCTTTTGCTTCTATGTGGAATATGAAGGTAAGACCCCAAAGGTTATTCTAGATCTTTTATGTGATGCTATCGAGATGGTTACAAACATTAATAAATCTCTCATCTATTTCTTGAAGGTGGAGGAATGAATCAGACAATGCTTCTTCGATCTTTTTAATTTATCTTTTTTATTTTTATTTTAAGGCATGATTTTAATATCTTGGGTTCTTTCTTAAACTGAACAATTATAGTGTGACAAACTGTAAATGGATTGTAACTACAATAGAAAGGAAACTTATTTTTGGAGTAACCGTTGGATGTCTCAAGGTGGTAGATTGATCCTAATCAAATCAATGATCGAATCCATACTGATGTATTGACCCTTATTGGAAAAGTCTTTCGAAGCCTAAGAGTCTCAGCGGTTGGGGTTTAAAATAAAATTGGATTTTTGGCGAGGCTTTAGCTACTAAATATTTATGGGTATTCTTGACTAGATAGGCTTTGGAGGCGTATCTCGGTAGACAAATATGTTGCCCTTTGAATTGTTCTAGATTGGATCTCTCGAAGGTAGAAAAACATCATTAATGTTTCCAATAAAAAAAATGGGCTCTTACCCTTGCATTTCCTCTTATAGGGAATTTTTTGGCTTGGAAGGTCAGTACAGGCTCACAGGTAAGAATTGGGTAGGATGTTATATGGGGTTGTGGAGATAATATTTTTCTCCTAGAGGAATTTGTCCTACAACTCTAGAAGCTTGGTTTTCACACTATCAATAGAGTTGGAGATGTTGTTAATACAAACATATGGTATCAAGGGTGGCTCACTACTATTGATCTACAACTCAAGGGAAGACGACATTTCCATTCGGATTATTATACGTCTGAATTACATAAATCCCATGGACATATTTACAATGTTGGGGGTGCGTATGAGGTAAAATTAGAATATCACACTCTACAGGAATTAGGAAAACATCTAAATATCAGGTGGTACAAAATACTCTAGAAAATTAGGGGTCCATTGAAAGGCATTTTGTTTTTTTGGTTAGCTTTGGAGGCAAAAGCATTGACTTGGGACAAGTTACAACTTTGCGATAAGTATAGACCGTTACTTTGTTACTTGTGCAAATCTCATGATGAAACTAACCATCATTTATTCTTGGGTTGTTCCTTCTCCCATCAAGTCTGGTTGGAAATCGAGCAATAGTTGGGATTTGATCATTTATGGGACAAGGATTCACTCTCTAACTACTTCCGAGATTATATTACTCGTCCACCTTTGAAGTTTCTGAGGGTGCTTCTGATTTTGGTAGTTTGGGGGTTTGATTGTGTTGAGCCTTGGCTTTGACATGTTTACATTGACCATTTATCCTACTTTCACTTAATTCACCCTTCGTCTTCACTCATTTACTATTCATATTACTGCATTTACCCACCTTATAAGGCCTTCACTGCATAAAAGATTCATGATGCATTTAATTATTGTTTTCTACTCATCCCCGCGTTTTTATGTCTATTTAGAATAGATATCGTTGTTTCCTAACCATTTCCAAAGTTTCAATAGTCTTTGTGGCATTTTCTAGAAATTTAATATTCTCAAAATATAGTTTTTCTACTTAAATTCTTGTAGCAAACTCTCTTAAGGGACAATCTTTGCACATCATTTGCAAGCAAACGAGGCTGAATTAAGGAATTATGGGACATGGGTTTTGTGCAGAACATGCCCATTTAGGTTGCAACAAAGAATGTTTCTTAGGAAGTGTACTATAAGAGATGTACAAACATGTTTTCAAAGATGATTTTATGACAATTTCCAGAATTTTTTGTATTGGAAATTTTTAAAATCATTCATTGATTCGCATGGTTGCACCTAGTACAGAGAAAATTGGGCATATTGGTTTTGTTATTAGATGCCCCAGTATGGATGTGTGTCCATGGAATCGAGTCTAGCTCCAACTCAACAAGCCCAATGATGAATTCAAACTCCAGGTCAAAGTAGAACATGATGACAGAGCATCCGAGCTGTTAGGCGCCAAATCATCCATGATGTGTACGCAATTTGAGTTTAAGAATTTCACAAATCATTATCATGAAATTATCGCTACAAGGGTCATCAAAATCTGCTCATCCAACCACAATTATAACATATCGGATTTGTAAAAGATGTATGCTTTGTTTTAGAGTCAATTTGTTAAAAAAATCTGTAGGCTTTGGATCAAAGGGGATTATTGTAACCTTACAAATACTTCAACATGAGAGCCTACGATATATGATATAATATGGAATGATTGTGAGGTTACTACGTTGATATTGGTTATGAAAATTAATACAAATTTATGTTGATTGTTCAATCTATGTGTTGTGAGTGTTAAATTTGTAGTTTAGTTTTGTGGCATTTTCAATAGCGTTATCGAAACCATGAGGCCCCCTTGTGTGAGGAATACGTTGCTTAAATTATAATTAGCTTTCCTTTGATTTAATAAGTGTGATTTAGTTTATTGTCAATTACTTTTTCATATGATTCAATTTATGAATTTTGCTTTTAAACACTCCAAAAATACTAGTGCATTGTTTGTTAATTGAATAAAGATTATCTCATATGATTATATAAACCTTCATTTCACATAGTGATTGAAATATTGTAATAGCCATTGCAATTAATAATTCAGTAGGTTAACATATTCAAGTGACTGGAATCATTTATGTGGTGTTACATTAATTTTGTTTATGTAGTGTTGTAGTAATTATGTTTCTGTAGCATTGTAGTATTTTTGTTTCTGTAGTAGAACAGTGAGAAGTTAGTATTGCATTCATTCATCTAGAAATTAATCACAAACCTAATCAGGAATATATTTTTCTTGCATATCATAAGTTTACCGATACCAGTTTGATGAATTTAATGTAACAGAGTTCTATCAATTGAACCAACTATCATTTTTGGCACCATTGTCCATAAGTTGCTAAAGGGATTAGAGCATTGTTAGCTTAGTTTTTCTTGTTTTTGTATATAATTTTTGTTGTGCCAGAATTAATGATTTGGAGGAGGAGAAATGGTAAGATGCAAAAACGAACTCACTGCAGTCTGTTGAGGAAAAGGTATGGAAAACCTTACTCAAGCATTTTCATATCTTGTCGAGCTAAGGCAAGATAGTTGGGAATGTCACCCAGAATTTATAGCCTTAAGACAAACACTTAATCCACCAATATTAATTACAAGGGATCAATGATGGTTTTTATATATTATATGTAATTGTGTAAGAGAAATAAACTTAAACAAAAATTACATGAATGCATACTGAAATTACAAGAATGTGTACATGGAGATAAAAGCAAAAGAATGAACCAGATAATTAAAACACATGTGTGAGACTGAAACGATACTCTGATTTTTTCATTTATTTCATTCTGAGATACAAAACCGAGTTCTCTTTACAAACCCCTGCGAGGGTAGGGACTAAAGTCATATTTAGAAGCCTTCGATGGGCACCATACAAAAAGACTATGACAACAAGAAGAAAATTGAACCTAAAGATTTGGATCAACTTGCCACAAAATGTTTCACTTGACTCTGCAAGATATTCTTTATCAATCATGAAATTCAATTCATAAACAAACAATAATACACAGATTGCCAAAGATAAATCATACACCTTTAAAATAAGTTGTTGAAATATGTGATTAAGTTTTTTGAATCATGTTGCCTTCAATAAGACCCTGCTCTCATCAAGAGTGTTAAGCCTTCAAGTAAACTTAGAATGAATGAAAGTTGGAAGTATCTCACTAGTATAGAGAAAACCTTATGGCTGTAGTTCTCCTTCTATTATCCTCCTTTTGTCTCTTCATCTCATTGATCTTTTATTCCTTCTCAATAAGTTATGGTAGTTCAACTACCTTTCTTTAGTTAAGCCAAATTAGCTTAACTAATTAGTTGAGATAAATAATAATAATATATACAAATAAGGGTCTAATTAATAATAACTAAATAGGTGGGACCCCTTGTGACTCCCAGTTATTTCCTTTTAATAGTCTCAAACATGAAATATTCAACTCAATCATTTGATTCAAATATCCTCCTTGTAACTCCCGTGCTCATTTTTATAATCAAATATTTAAATATCAACAAAATATAATATGACCATATCCAAAATAGCGTTATATCCATGTTGTCCCATCAAAAACTGCCTAAATTTATGCTTGTTGTCCAAAACTTTGTCAAAGTAAAAATATTGTCTTCTACATAAAAATAACATTAATCATCATTAAAAACCATATTTACTGTGAGAGGCATTTGGCCTCTTTTCATTGCTGAACCCTCTTGATTTTTCTGTGGTATCCTTTGGCTAGTTGAAACATTGAGGTTGAACTGCACTAATAACATGCGAACAATCATCCTTAAGATGAAGGTGGGAGGGCACAAATTTGGAAGACTCTCTGGATGAGTTGGAGGGAGTGGCTAATGCTTTTCCTTTGTCTTACATAGGCTCGGGAATATCGGTTTTCAACCTCTTACTAGCATGAGATGACTGCATGGGTGAGACAATATGATCAACTTAGGCAATTTGATTCTTTGGTGGTGGTGGAGGGGGTAATGTCAAAGAAGTAGTACGTCAACCATGGTGATGAACAACGGGTTGGTGGAAAATATCTTTCCAACCATCGTTGGCAAGCAGTTCTAGTCACATTGATACATGAGGAGGGACTCAAATACCGAAAAAGTTTTGATGTACTTGAAAGGGAGGTCTTTCAGGTCAGGGCTAGATGATTCGTTGGCCAACTAGGCTGAAGAACCCAGCTTGAAAAATATGATTCAATTCTTGTGGATCGACATCTAAATGTATGGAAAATCGAGGTCTTCTATGACCTCTTTGCCAATTTCCTCTGCATCTATTTCCTCTGCCATTACTGCCTATGCTGAAGAAAATCATCCCGAAGCAATGTTCCAATTAGTTATGAAAAATCTTGACAGTCCATGCATCAACCCTACCTAAATAAAATCAAAGGTTGGCTCTATCATTCACAATAGAAGCACATACAATCAAGTCATTCATCATACTACTCAAATCAATAATTAATTGCTATTGAGCATGGAATGATAGCGTTATTGGGAAGGTGAGGGGTTTATAATGAGAGAAAAGTGGTAGCATGGACGGGAACCACCAACAAATACTATTCAAGCAAACACAAATGCAACTACCATAAAAACAATATTTCCATTTCCAAATTTCAAAAGCGAGTCCCTTCCTTTTCCTTCTTTTATAATGAAATTCAAAATAACAGAACAAGGAATTAAAGTGAATTTGGGAAGAAGGTGGACTTTTAAGGAGTGAAAAGTGATATAATAAATGGGAAATGGGATGGTTATTGTTTGATTAAATGAAATAACATTCGTTCTTTAAAATGATACATCCTCAATTGCCAAAGAAAACATTTTTAACTGTAAGAAATCTCAAGGTTCAAGACACAACAACTAACATAACTAACCCAAAACATAACTTTAGGATTGTGAAAATCAACCATTTAATTTCCACTTTTTCTTCATATATTTTGATCGAACAACAACACAATTTATAGACAGACCAATTTATAGAAAGATTGTTCACAATTCCAACTAACAACAACAATATCCAGACCGCTTAGAGCAGACACGAGGGGGCCGAGAAAAATAACATGCCATCAACCTTAATCATTTACATCAAACCAATTTTAAATGTTGCACAATGGACTGGGTTCGAGACCTTCTATTTATTAGTTGGTTACCATTTCATTTTATCAAAAACCAAATGAATCCAAACATCACCGAGCCAAAACCATTATAACGAATTTCTTCCCACTGTGCAATTTTATTTATTTTTATCAACATAATTCTTTTTTATATGATAGACCATCAATATAATCATTCCAACAATTAACACGAGACCGCATCAAGTGAACAATGGAGTGTAACATAAGCCAACACTCTTCAACATACGAGGCTGATATCACCACTTCCATTAAGTTATGTGACAGGTTGGGTTTGAAACCTTGCTGCTCTTTTATTTATTCACTATATAGCCTTCAAAATCGACCGAAAATCCCCGTAGGTAGTCAACCAACAAAACCAGGACAATGTAGGTAACAAATCTCTCTATTGTCGGGTCAACAATTATCATTTCAAAACCCAAGTTCGAGTTTACAACAGTCACGACAAGGAAGAACGGGGTCTGAACGGTCAGATGAGTGAGACAATTCTGCAAGTGGGCTTGATAAAATGAAACCAAAACTTCCATAATTTTAGAACAAAGTTTGACACGGTTGCTTCCAAGGTGGCCGCAAGGCAAAAACCCGACTTTGCATACAAAAATAACTGTGGAATGGTAACTCGACAGGGCCACAAGCCTCTCATGGATTGAGCAAGAGGTAAGAATAACCATATTAAAAGAACCCAGAACTCGATTGTCTCTTTTTTTTACCATAAAAACCCTCCAGGATTCTACCATGAGACATGGGTGGAAACAAAACAAATTTTCCATTAATTCTATCAACAACAAGGAGCAATGATAACCAGTCATCCACCCCAGGCGCAACCATAACTGAAGAACTTCAACATGAAGGAGCATTAAACAAATTCCAACTTGCAACATTCGAAACACCAACCAATATCATTTGCACAGACAGAGTATACATTCAACCACTATATATTTCAGAAAACAAACACTCTGCATACGAATTCTAAGATCCAACACAAAGATTATGTCCAGAGAGAGGTTACAATGATGAATGTGTTGAGCACTCAACACACCCTAAAAAGCCCATGTCAATTTTTCCACTTTTTGGGTACCACTTGATCTTTGCACTATCTGATTCGACTTCATTTTGAGAGATGTTTGGCTTTGCTTATTATCTTGACTCTCATTAGTTTTCCAGGTCTGTTTAAACTTATGAAAACCCATGAATTAAAAAAGAGTCTTAACTCCTTAATAAAGAATCAAAAGCCAAAACACTTCACCCGACACACTCAGATTCGACATTTGAAGGAATTCAAAGAAGGAAAAGAGCCGCTCGGGAAACCTCAGTCACCGAGCGCCGATATTCATCGGCATCGGCAAAAAGTAAGTTTAGTTTGCGCCAATGTTTTGCAAAAAGATATCGTCAATGGCCTATTCCTCTTTGACATTGATAAAAGACGAGGGGAATAGTTGTTGACAAAGAAATAAAATATATCACCGATAACTGATACCTGACGTGCTTATCGAAATCAGGGAAGACCTAAAAGGATCACTACGAACATTCTGACCGCTCTAAAAATTTCTCTCGATTTCTAGTCCCCGATGCATTTCGGCATCGGGACTTCTTGGAGGAGGCTAATCCATAGAAAAACACGTGATAGGTTTATCGTCGATCGTCAATCCTATATACTTTTCGGCATCGACAAGCTAAGGTATGTTTTAAAACGAATAACTTAACGAAAGCCCCGAATCCAATTAATACACGCGAATTAGGTCATCGGTCTTTAACGCCATGTGTCTTTACCAGATTGAAGAACCGTACGGTCTATTTTTACCCCTGAGTCATTCTTGATTCCCTAGGACCAAGTCACACCTCCGAGTCAGCTTTGCCACGACAACCTTGTACAATGAGATTGATTGGCATCAAAGCTTATGCGAGGGACATCGACAAAAACGTTCATAGTGCATCCCCGATCCCCGATCCACCTACTGAGAAAGCGACACGATGGGACGTTTTAGCGTTAGATACGATTAGATTTTGAGCATTTAAGGGGCTAATTAATACCAAATCCCGCATTAGTTGCTACATCATGCGCCAATCAAAACAACCATTTAAAATCACTGATAGACCACATTAACCCTGTGTTAGAATATGATGGATGTGCTTGTTTAATAATAGACAATATCACTATTATCACCTAACCATAGGCCGAAGCCACCCCTGAGCACCTTAACCTTGATAGAGAATCATTCAGGAAGCAAACCCTAGGCAAGATAGCCAAACAAAGGGTGACACTCCTTTCTCCAAGGATAACACACCAAGCAAGAGTTGATCAGAGAGTCCAAACCATAACCAAGAGATAGTCCAAGCCAAAACCGAAATATGCTAGCTGCAGCAGCTGCAGCTGCAATGACATCTCTCCTCCAAACTTGCAGACAAACTGGCCAACTGCAATGCGCACAAGTGATTCTTCTGTAGTTTTGAGAATGCCTGCCAGAATGAAGATTGGCCTCTTGTATTTATACTAAATCTAGCAAACTTCCAGTGCTGACTTCTCATTCTGGGTGTCTGTTTACTTAGTATATAATTTTTTCCTTTAGCCGACTTCTTCTCTTGGAGGCTAATAACCTAATACAAGTTATCCTCTTAAGCCAACTTGACTTCTAGGGTTATTAGCCAACTAATTAGGGTTTCTTCTTGCTTCTCGAAATATTCTATTCTTGTCAGGTTTACACGTGGAGGTAAATACCTCCCGTAGATACCATAATATCAACACTCCCTCCTAGCTAGGGAGGTATTGAAGGTAATGGTCTTGAGCACAAACATACCATTCACCTGGTAGCATCAACATGGTTGTATAGACTATATCATGACTAGATCATGAGCACCATCATCACTATCAGTTTCATCAGTTGCATCATCTCTTCAAAACCATACTCCATTTGAGTAATCAGACATGATGCTGGATAAGTCACTCACTCAACAGAGTGACACAAGATCCCTTCTTCTAATCCAGTCATATGTCCTAGAAGAATGAATGTATTATAAGAATAAATGTACACTGCCACACCAAGTAGCACACAAATACTTGATCAATGACTTATAGTCATAATCAGTGGAACACATCCACCACAATAGTATATATCTATTGTCTGGAGACATACAATCTCCATAACAATCATCTAATATCAACCTGCACAGAAAACATTGTTATGATATAAACTGAATCATTTGGGCCATTCTTCCACTCACATCTCTGAGGTCTGGAAGAGCATTTGCCCTCAGAAAGTATAACATCAATGATGAGATATCTGGACTATTCTTCTCAAGCAAGGAAGAATAACTGTCCTGATTTATGAACCTAGACCATTCACCTATCTAGGCCATTCCTCCGGCACTAAACAAAGTGCAACCTGGAGAGAATGAATCTGCCCTAGGGAATGCCTTTCCCTAATTGTTGAACCTAGACCATTCGCCTATCCAGGCCATTCCTCCAACACTAAACAAAGTGTAGCATGGAGAGAATGAATCTACCTGAGGGAATGATTGTCCTGCACCAACCTCCAAAACAAACCATTCTTCGAAATTGCTCACAACTGTGAGCTTCGAAAGAATGACTGTCCGACGAGGCAGACCAATCTTCTTGACCACTACTAAGAGCGACCATCAAGAAAAGAGACTGTCCTTGACCATTCCCCATGTTAACCACAAGGGTAATTGTTGTCTATGGTATATCAACAATCCATCGAACCATTTTCATTACAAAAATGACCGTTCGATCTGGACCATTTTCCGAACTGGAAAATGCATGTCCGTCAGAAATCTCAAACCACTTTCCGAACTGGAAAGGAACTGCTCATCCTGGACCATTTTTCGAACTGAAAAATGATTGTCCATAAGTCAATAACACATTAGTGCTCCCTCCCAACCTGGGATTCGTCTTCTTCCTTTTTCAATAAGGAGGTCGTTTCCATGAGCTCCAGCTTAAGTACGCAAACTCTTTCATCTTGGACAGAGGCTTTACCAAAATGTCTGCTTTATTTGCTCATCTGTGGAGATATATATTGGAGAACCACTTCTCTTTTTCGGACTTCATCACGAAGAATGTAATGCTTGATCTCAATGTACTTTGGTCTTTCTGGAACACTAGTATTCTCTGAAGTCTTCATATAACTTTGATCATTATAGTATATCATAGTTGAATTCAACTCTTTCGTTTCTTGCTAGCTCATATCATCGTGGCAAGAATCAAACTGAAACATATCGATGTGGCACTTCTTTTGTCATCATGGGATCTTTGTCACGGATTGGCAATCCATCATTTTGGAGTTCTCAGTAACCATTCTGATATAATATAGAAGGTTTTCACCAAGCTTCTGTTGTGCATTGGATGTTCTCTACCAAGTTGTTTGAATCCATACAATATCTTCTTCCATCTGCATACAAGGGTCTCTTTCTGGTATACATCAAAGCCTTGAGGTTTCTCTACTTGTAAATTCCAACCCATGGATATTGCGAACGATATGCTGGGTCATGTAGAGGTATGTCTGGTTTACTGGAACAGGCAATTATCATAGTCTTCTCGCTCCATATGGAAGAACTTCTAGTTCTGGATCTCGCAATGCTTACATTCATAAGTCTTTCATACATTGTTCTTCATCAAAACCTTCAATTCATCTCCTTAATTGCTTTTAGTGGGTTCATATCAGGCTGGTAATCTTTTGATTCTCGATATAAT
Source organism: Picea engelmannii (assembly GCA_009831015.1). Taxonomy (NCBI): domain Eukaryota; kingdom Viridiplantae; phylum Streptophyta; class Pinopsida; order Pinales; family Pinaceae; genus Picea; species Picea engelmannii. The sequence goes on from ML780210.1 coordinate 1,137,423, forward strand.
GACTGGTTGTTCTGTCTTTTCTTTCTTTCTTGGAATCTTCATGTTCTTTCTCATGTTTTTCTTTAGCTCTTGTGTCCATGGAGTTTCTTATAGATTCCATGCCTTAAAGATTCCACTTCTTTCTTTCACCATAGGATCACAGATGTTGATGGAAAACCAGGAATACTTTAAGGATTCTTTTCAAAGAAGACTTCTTCTAAAGTCAAACTGAACACGTGATGCTTTTCAGGTTGCTATCATGGATAGATACTTCATCATCTTCAATGGATCATATTATTTAGTATTAGCTCCCTCCTAATCCTTGCTTCTTGCATGGATGCATGCTTTTATTTTGGAAATATATAATCGGCTCTCTCCATCTAGGAGAGTCCACACTTTCGTCTGCATCCTTATTGCCTTCTGCAAAGTGTCACAAATCCTTTTCCAATTTCCTCTTGATTTCTGACTTCTTTTTGTCTTTACTTCTTCTAGGTTTCTTCAAGATTGATTCTAATTTAGGCTTATCTTGCAACTTGTCTTATCGTGATAGTGATAACAGTCCTTGTCTTGTTGTTCTTCCATAAGTATAGTTTCTCTTTGAATATATTATCTTCTATGAAATAGATATGCAATATATGTACAGAAAACATGGTATGTACAAGAATTATGAAGAGTATTGTTACCTTGTCTTAGAAGAAGAAGTATGTTTTATCCTGCTTGGTCTTCTTTGAGGATTCCTTTTCTTCGACAACTGATGCTTTGTGTGTCTCCTTCCTTTTCTTTAGGTCGGGACAATGATTCTTGTAGTGATCATATTTTCGATAGTTGAAGCATTGTATTTCTGACATATCTTTCTCTTGATTTGGCTTCTTCTTTGAGCCAAACTTCCTTTTGTTCCTGAAATTCTTGAATCTTGCTGTGAAGGCTTGATCATCGTATTTCTTTTGAGGTTTCTCTTTTGCACTAATCCTTGATCCTTCTTGTGCACAACAAGTCCAAAGTTCTTCAAATGAAGGATACTCCTTCCTTGTGTTCATGCTTGCGACAAATGCATCCCATGTCTTGGGAAGACCATTGAGTACTATATTTACCAGTTCCTTCTCTAAGATAATCTCTTCAATAGCTTGTATTTGAT
>ML780210.1:1141250-1169501 GCA_009831015.1 Picea engelmannii
TTTTTTCCATTTTGTTACCTAGTTGGTTTATACCGGATTTTATCTTGTATTGGTCCCACCTATAAGAGAAAATACAAAAAGAGAATGTCCAAACTAAAGGATAATCTTTCACAAGAAAACGTAAAGCCCATCGATTAATTGGACGGATCGCAAGATCTGGAGAACCATTAAACGTTGTAGAGTCTAATTGGGTCTTGGTGGCGGGTTTGGTTCCTACTATTGAGTTAAATGGATTTAGGACCCCTCAATAGAATGGAAGGGCGAGAGTCACCATGCCTCTGAGGAAAGCGCTGAAAAAAACAAAGACCACCATTATTCTCCCAACGACTGAGCGAAATGGGGGAAAACTAACCAGAGCAACCAAAAATGTGTGACAAGGTGAGGGTGGTGAGATTGAGGTGGGGTAAGAACGACGTGCAGTAAATGCATGTTGCTTCTCCACCCTCTCATTAATTGCTATCAACCATAACTAGGATGGAGCGCATGCAAACCTTCATCATTTGCATTAATCAACTATACACAAATCCCACCTGTCACTTCCATTTTTCCAAACTGAAGAGAAAACCCTCCTATACCATAGTTTTATACCAACACCATAACATAATATGTTCCATATTCATTTCTAACAAGCTCCAAATTGCAAGGATCAAATTGACCTCAAAACAATTGCATAATCCATAATTATTGTCCAAGAAACATAACCAATACCATAACACAATATGCGATGAATGCAATATGTCATAACCAATGTGTGTGTGAGTTGAAGTTCAAATTTTAATCATAGATGTATAACAATTATAGCCAAAGTGCTTGTCACTTCAAAACTTGCCTTTGACTTTTAAATTGCCAACCCTTATCATCATTGATTGCATGTGAAAACTTGTTCGAATTCTTGTGTTTTTCTCAAACTGTAATATGCTTCGTAAGGTTGCTATGTGTGCAATTCAGAGAAGCGTTTCTTTTTCACCATGATTTAAACAAGGGGGTCCCAACTATCTAGTATATTATTATATATATGTATATAAATAACAAGGCATTGCAACCCATTTGCGGGCATGGGTATTACGTTGTGCTTATGGGCGTCAGCATAGTGTAACAACCCGTTACATACATTTGAGTTTCTCTAAGACCTTGTCATGTTGGTACAATTTGTTTCCTTGATTAGCCTTATGCCAATGATAACATGGTGACAACAAAGTCTTATTAGCATGAGGTATTCAATATGTGGTGTGTTTCATTTTTTTAGATTACATTCAAAAAGTATAAAAGTTTTAATTATTTTTTGTTGTTGTAGGAACCCCCATACACTAAGCCATCTGTGAACAAGAGCTCTAGACCAACATGGAGAACTAAAAGACGCTCAAGAATTTGTTGAGTAACGAAGGAAATGCTACTCCAAGAAATCTCTCAAATCCTGATACCAATTGGAAACATATATACATCTTAGCATGAATAGATCATAATAGCAATCATAAACATATATGCATCTTAGAGAGTAATAGAAAAGAAAAAGATCCATTTACAACTTCCATTAGAGGAAGATTTAGAGGTTTTTTCTAATAATCCTTGTAAGCACCCAGAGGAGAGCAAAGAGCCATGGGAAACATTTAATGGAGAGCACACACTAGAACCAGAGATCGAAGAATTTATTGCATACTTATCATCAGATCCCTTGTGCATTCATGATTGCAGTGGGAAGATTTCATAAGAACTTTGTTGTATGACAAAGGGAGACATGCAACCCATTTCCAATACACAAGAAAGCCAAAGGAACAATGACTACATTGAAACCTTGTTCCAAACAATCAACAATCACCAATATTCCTCCATTATTCAACATTTCTCGGCACCATATCAATCATAGCAATTGCTTTCTCATATCCTAGCATGTATAAAGGTACACTTTTTGAATTTGAATATGTGTCTACTTGAGATCCTGTTATGCAAATGGATGCATTGGAAATATTCCTACACCTAAGAAAAGGTTTCCTTTTCAAAGTAGAATAGGATAAGGTAGAAAAATAAATAAATCAATAAAATAGCAAAGATAAAAATAATTCCAACTGTGAAAACTAGGATTTTGGTGTAGTTGGACACAAACTTTTCTTGAAAACTAGGTTTCTAGGAGGCAAGATTCACAACAAAGTTTTGCATACAGTTGTTGGTTCAATTCTTTCACTTATGGTTCCTCAAATTATTTCGTTTGATGCTTGAGTTAGATGATGTGGGATTTCCTAATGCCCTGCTTCCAATAAGAGATATTGTCTCATCGACCTCAACATCTTATCTGGGATCAAGATAAGAGATTTTATAGTGCCTTGGAGCTTTCATACATCAATGGAAGATTTCCTTGCTCACAGTAGTGAGAATACATTAATGTCTCTTGACTGTCAGATTTTGCAGCTGACTCAACTTCAACACCTCTATTCATACATATCATAATGCATTAAGGTACCTCAACACTCATTTTCATCAATGGTGAGTGATTTTGAGTTGGTTAATGACATACATCAATGCTCGGTAATTCAACGATTTCTTCCCATGCTTGACTTTGGCACATTCATTCGCACGACAAGAATTGTACCACAGGTCCGGGAACACTTGAATACTTTATAATTTCATATTATACAACAACTTGTAGTCTCTTCATATCTTTTAAATAAAAAGGGAATGTCAAACAAGGTTTGTTTCAAAAATAGGAAGTCCTTTATTTCTGTAGCATATCTTTTTGTTTTGGCAACAATTTCAGTGAGATTTCCATCTAGCATAGGTTCAAAGTTATTCATGGTTGTTATTTTCGTTCCAATAGTATTTCTTATTTGATATGTCCAACAAGTATGATAAACAAAGAAAAGTTTTATATTCAAAATCAACTCCAAACCTTCAATTTCAGCAACACATCTAGTTCCATACCCTGTACCAAATACCAACAACAAAATCCATTGGATGAACATTTATAGAGATCCAACATGTACATTTCCAACAACTTTTGATCATCAATTCATACATAAATCGGTTTAGGTAAAGTGAGGTAAACAAGTTTTTAAATTTGATTTGTTTTATCAAACATGGGAGACTTAGGAAGAACAACTTGATATTTGTTTTCTCAAATCCTTGTGATAACCATTATGATTCCTTCATGTTTCCTCATTTCAATCCTAATTTCATATGGTAACCGACATACATGCATAATATCTATCTAATCAATTCCCTAACCATTCTTATCCTCTAATATGTCATCTCATCCTTCATTAGCAATGTGATCAAGAGATTTTTAGAGATATCCTTTATAATTAGATCTGAATACCATTAAACAAGAGTCCAATAAAGAAATATCAAGGCTCAGATGATATGAATTTTATTACATCTTTGCAACCAGAGATAGTGCCATCGACATCTATTCATTTGCAAAAGAAGACCAACAAAGAGGTAAAAGATGAACTAGAACAATTATAGCTATTGGACAGGTATATAAAGACATTTTTTGGGATCACAAATTTTGGCAGCTCAAATCTACATAGCTCAGACATCTAGTTTCATGAGGACATACAAATACTCAAGTGTGGGGGAGAATATAGAAAATGTTGGGTCTCCATTTTGAAGAATTTTTACATGGTTAATCATCCTACTTTGACTGTCTAATCCATCCTTTTTTCCCTTTATCATTACCTCTCTTGTTACATATTCATGGTATTAACTCCTCAGATCAATGCAAAGTGTGAAGTTGTTCGTCTTCTTAATTTCCCTATTATTGATAAGCAAATTAGATTGAAATTTTGTTTATATATTGTTTGTTGTACTTGTAGATGATACTTCATTTTTGCAACAGACTTTTTGTTCTTGCAGTAGATTTTTTGTTTTGAAGAGAAGTCCAAGTTTCAAGGTTCGAGTAGAACAACAAACTTTCAGAGCATTTCAGTGTTCCAAAATTTGATTTTTACTTCGGCAAGGAGAGTCTCTTTTCCAAACAAAGTTGTAGGGAATTAATTTGCAGATCAGTTCCTATAAGAATCTAGTATACAAAATTTTCTCTTCATTGCTTTAGATTAAAATTTCAGAGATTTTAGAAGTCTTCAAATTTTCAGAATTGCAGTATAGTGTTTTCAAAGATAAATCTTTCAATAGTCTTTAGAAAGACCAAGATTTTCCAGTTCCTGTTCATAATTTTAGAATCTTATTTGCAACATTTTAGATCTTCTTTCAGATAGATATGGAAAAAGGGCAGTTATAGATCAATTTAGTTCAATTATGGAGATTATTGTTCAAATTTATCTGCATGAGGATATCCAGATTAAGATAATCCCTGCAGTTTTTGGACTTTAAGTAGTTATAGAGTTTTTCAGTAGCTACTAGTATTCCCTTGTAAAAGTTTTTTGAGAAACTGATAGGTGTTAACTTATTTTCAAATCTAGTATGCAGAGCATCAACATAATTTTTCATAGCATAAATGAAAGAATTTCGTTCATCATCAACAATTTTTCAACACAATTCATCATCAACAATTTGAAGTTCCATATCATTCTTCTGTAATTCCAGATTTCACAACAATCAACAATAGTTTTTTATTTAACAATAAGAAATCAACATCAATGATAAAAGTTTTCGTCAGAGTCAATTTTGGTTCATAATTCCCTTTCCAACTTCAACAAAATGCAAGGGGATCCAAATCATGGTTACATGTAATCAAAGATTCAGTAGCAACTATATATTTCTTGAACGAGTACATATTCCTATAGAAAATTTATAGCTTTGCAAGGTTACCGCTAGCTAAGGACAAACCATGACTTGAAGGTAGTTCTAAATAGTCACGAGATGGTTGCTTACCTATCAGCTGAGATTCAGAGCCAACAGGGCTAGCGATGAAGCCAAGTCAAACTTCAGGACAACAAAGAGCACTATGGCAGAATATCTTGAAATATAATATCAGATCCAATAGAGAACATCTCTTGCCTCCATGCATCAAAACTTCAAGGGAAAAATCAAGTCCAAGCAAAGGTAAGGGAAAAGGTAATTAGGTATAGAAATTTCTATTTCTACTTATTCATCTAAGTTCTGGAATTACATACATAAAAACTTTGAAGCTCTTTCACCTCTCCAACACATTACCTTTTCTTATTACTTACCGTCCACATGCCTCACACGATTTGAATATCACTACAAGGATTCAAATTGAAATCACCTAATTTCTTTTGTCTGTTCACCCTTTTTATCCCTTCACCACTATCCTTTCCTTTTTCCCTTTGAATAAACTTAAGGGTAAAACAATTTTTCTCCATTCAAGTCTTGCATCTTATGTCGGATTTCATAGTCAAAGCAATTGTATTCCCTGCCTTGTACCCACAATAAATAAATATGTTTGGAGTAGGAAAACTTTATCCATTGTACTCTAACCCGGTCAAGAACACACATCATTCAAGTCATGTTCATCATCATACCTTATCAAAAAAAAATAGAGAAGAAGAAAGAGTAAGTTGAAAACAAAATAAAAGAAATAGGGAAAGAAAAAAAAAATAGCGTCGAAACCAAAAGTCATTGATTTCAACAGTCAAAGAGGGGATTGAAAATAAAAGCATGTATCATAAGGAGTACTATGATTTGGGCAATATTTATCATTCATAGCCTTATTGCATGAGGACATGCAATGACCTGAGTGTGGGGGGATGTTCAGCCTTGGTTTTGACATGTTTATAATGACCCTTTAGCCTACTTTCACTTAATTCACCCTTCATCTTCACTCATTTACTATTTATATTGTTGCATTTACCCACCCTATAAGGCCTTCACTTCATAAAAGATTCATGATCCATTTAATCATTATTTTCTATTCATTCCCCACATTTTGATGTCTATTTAGAATAGATCTCGTGGTTTCCTAAACGTTTCCAAAGTTTCAACAGTCTTCATGCCATTTTCCATAAATTCAATATTGTCAAAATGCAGTTTTTCTACTGAAATTCTTGTAGTAGATTGTTTTCAGGGACAATATTTGCACATCATTTGCAGGCAGATGAGACTGAATTAAGGAATTATAGGACATAGTTTTTGTGCAGAACATACCAAAAAATACCAAAATTTTTAACCACAGAAAATATGGAATAATACTTGAAATGTCTACGTCGAAATTCGAGGATCCCACCTTTGATTTATGACTGGGTAATAGATAATATGTTATGTGGATCAATTTGTGCAAAGTAGAATTATTTTTCCTGAGAAAAGCATGAAACTAGCCTTTAGACGACATTTAAAAAAGAAGAAGAGAATATTCAAGGTCACAAAATTAGGAAGAAGGAATGAGAAACGTGTCTTAGAAATCAATGATCTCATGTTGGATTGATGGAAGGATGGAGGATAAACATTCCAACACTATGACTCATAACATTTATTATAGTATTTTTAGTCTTAATCTCGAGGGTTTGAAAATTCATTTTCCATGCTTTATCAAGCAAGTCCCTAATGCGTATTTGAATGTTATTATTCATGGCCAGTCCCCAAGATAAGAATTTACAAAAGCCTAACATGTCTCTTTTATATCAGCCTTCTTGCATTCAAAGTGTAGCCTAACTTATAAATTTAGATCTTAGATTAATAGAGAAATAGTATTAGACATGATGGATGTAATAAGCAATAATGGATGGGAAGTATTTATTTTACAAAGTGCATATAGTTGCCTACTAATGGAGCAAATGCATTTTTGACAAGCTTCTTAAAGACATTGTGGAGGTAAGAGGCAATAATGGATGGAAAGGATTTATTTAACAATGTGCATATAGTTGCCTACTAACAAAGCAGACACATTTTTGATAAGCTTCATGAAGACATTGTAAATACATGTTCCACCATGTATAAAGACCATATCTACATTCGGCTAAAAGGTTACTTGTAAACCTAATCATGTAAAATATGTTATTATGGTCCATACCATTATTCAAGGGCTTGCATTTGTAAATAGGTTGTAAGAGCACAATTTAGTAGCAATGCATGAGCTATACATTTTAAAGCTCAAATTAGGCCTATTGCTCTTTAATTGAATTGTTGGAAATGAGTATCTACTGAATAGTCCTTGTTTTACCTAGTCACGAAGGTTCACAATACTATTCCATGTTCAAAGTAAAAAAACAATTTGCACCTCATTTGAGAATCCTTTTACTATCTATTTAGTTCACTCACATCCATTAATGTGGCACAATTAAAGAAAATATAAGCCAATAACACTAAACATAATTATAGGGGTTTTGGTAAGATTTCAACAGTTGTAAGAATGCTTACATTTGAACAACTTAATTGTGTGTTTGTTGAATTACTCTAACAAATACACCTCCTCGCATCACTCTCGCCCCATCAACACTAGTCATTAATTCATACAACTTATGCAACTTCTCCATCTCTACTAATATGTGTTGGTTCATTTAATACCAATTGTTGAAAGAACCCTTTTAACATAACATTCAAGAAACCATACATCTCTACATCTCGACAATCATGCCATGATACTCAAAAAATATACATGGGAAGGTTGACCACCCATCACGTGTTCCTTATTCATGAGTATTTTTACATTGTGGGAATGGTTAAGGTAGTAATCCCTCTTTCACTTAACCATTCACTTAGTTTTCTTTATCTTTATGTTTTATCAATTACATTGTATATTTACATCTATTAACTTTATGCAATGTCTAATGTCATTTTATAATGTATGTTGTCATTTTGTGCCTAGATGCTTTATCAAAAAATATAATGTCTTCAATTTTACAATTTATGAAGTATTCGCTCGACTACGACTCTATTAGCACTGAAATAACTAAGACTCTCAAAAATCAACTAGAATTTTAAGACTTTATAAGATTCTTTACTTAGTCAAGCTTAACTAACAACTCAACTTAAACTAAACTCTTACTTCAAATTGAGACTCATATCGACTAGATATCCACGTACAACTTCTTTCCTATACAAATTGATAAATATGACTCCAAATTTTTGTTAGATTTACATGACAAAAATTAACAAAATAATTTTCGTGTGACCTAACTTTAATAGACTCCAAATGTTGTGTTTTTATTTTTTTTATTCCCATTTACAAAATAAGCACTAAATCTAAAATAGACTCATAACTCTAAAATGCATGACTTATAACCTTACAATGAATACAACTCATGATATACTGAGGAATCAAATCAAAATTGTTGATGACATTATTGTTGTTGGGCAACACATATCACATGTTGAACCAATAAGGTGCGATCATACTAATCACAAGTCAATTGGTTTTCTAGCGTAAGCAACACCCAGAGAGGCTTATTAATGGCATCGTTAAGTAGAAACTACCTCTAACCTAAACGACACCTCCTAATCGCCATGTTGATTCTAATAGTCCATGTGTATGGCACAACCATCAATCCTTTGTATTGTGTAATAGTTGTTGGTTGTACAAACTCCAAAACTCATCCCATACTATGATGACCGTCAGCACATCACATAATGAAATCACAATCCATGAGCCACTAACTTGATCCATGACCATGGTTATTGTCTAATTTTTGGTCTTGCAGAGTTATGGACAACTAGGTTATTTTATGGTATGCATTATCAACTCTCTTTAGCAAGCATCTCCCACAACAATTAACCACAAAGTTTACATCAAACGAATATCACAAACGAGTAAAGATTCAAATCAACAATCACGATCGTCTCCACTAGTAGAAACATTACTCTCTTCTCTATGCGTCCAGAAAGCATTTGTAACAGTGGCAACATCGTGTTCTTTTCTTTGTGATGAATCATGGTCATAATCCACAATCCTTGAGAATAATTTATTGTATAAAATAATTTGTTTATCATTATTTTGTTTTTTTTATCCACACTTCTTCCATGTTGTTATCACCAACCAAGAAGAATGCTCTTTTATCCACACTTCTTCTATGTTGCTATCACCCACTAGGAAAAAGTTTGCTCCAAGATCCCCTTCAACCGAAGACCGTTCTCCCAACAACAACACAACATTCAAGAAATCATTAACTATCTACATATTGATAGTCACACCATACCACAATATATGTGGGAAGGTCCACCAACCATCATGTATTCATTGCTCATGAACGTTTATACATTGTAGAAATGATCAAGGGGTTGTGTCTCTACCCAACTATTTGTTTAGTTCCCTTTATCGTTTACAATATATATTCATTTTATCTAATATTTGATTTATTATTATAATGCATGATATCTTTTCGTAGGTCTAAGAGGCCCCTCAAATTGGTGAATATTTCCATTGTCACAACAAAAAACTATGGGAAGTCGCGAACATAATTGAATAGATTGTTAGAAAAAAAGTCAAAGTTTACAGGCCTATTTTTTTTTTACTAGCTTGAATTCATATTTGAAGTAAAAGAACGTGCCAAAGACAAAGATATTTTTTATCGAGAAGATTGTATTTAGAACCATTTGTCATTACAACTTTCTATTGATTAAGGTATGATTTTGGGATATATTTTGAATACAACAATGAAATACCCATCTTATGGTTGGCATAGTGTTTCCTATCGTTTTTTCTCAATACAAAGGATACCCATATCACCATTATTCAATTATGGGAAGTATGGACTTGGATGCCAATATCTTGAGATTTAATAAGGTATTAAAACATAACATTGGCTAGCATTATTGACTAGTGATTGGAGGAATTGGACGAATTGAAAAGATGCAACTAGTGATGGTTCAAGATGTATGACATAATAGCAATGTTAGAGATATGATGCAAGGATATTACGTGGTAGAGATACATATCTCAACAATTCTATCTAAGAGAAAATATACCGTGACTAAGTAGGAACCATATAATCTTGGAGTGTCATGTAAATTCGTGATAAAAAAAATGTAGTTTCTCATTCTATTCTATTCTATTATAAGTGTGGCTATTGTTTACAACTACTACACACTCAATTGAGGAAAGTTAACAAGGTGATATGAGTAGTTGACCTACATATGACATCATGATAATAACAACTATTTTGATCTCTCAAATAAGTTTGAGGAGTAATTCAATAACATCCATCAATGGTAGCATTGGAGCTCAAATGTAATTGGATCTTTACGATTAATGTTTCATAAAATATGTTCTATACAAGAGAAGAATTGCACAAGTTAAATATGAGAAATAATAATATTGGGAAGCCAAATGCATATTCAACATGAGATAAAATAATTGGCGTAAACATTATAGACAATGAACTGGGGGGTTGAAGAATATCGATTCTAGAGTTTTGGGAGACTAGTATGTAGGACTAGATTCAAGATTGTATGCATGTGCTAGGCACTAAGCATTGATTGTTTCTAGATATGGGTTAATCTGACATAGTCATCTAACTTACAAGAAGTAATTGCATGAATTTTTTTCTTTTCATTCTACATAAAACCATGATAAAAAATTGCCCACTTGCATGATGGATATCACATTAATTAAAAAAAATGAAAGAGATAAAAAACTCAAAAGTTTTCTATGTTATCCATACATGAGGAAACTAAGTATTTTTGATAATTTGACTAAGTTATTTGAATATCCAATATGGAAAACTTGGAGAAGTGGAACCTAAGAAAGGAGATTAGACCTATCCAAACTATGGGCCTTTTGACCCCTCATTACACCCCTAGGGAGGTAGGATTAGATTCAAGACCATATGCATACTCTAGGCACTAAGCATTGATTTTTGCTAACCATGGGTTAATTTTTGGCATAGTCATCAAACTTACAAGATGTAATTTGTTCTTCTCATTTTGCATAAAACCATGGTGAAAATTTGCACACTTGTATGATGGATATCACATTACTACAATCAAAATGAAAGAGAGTGGAAAATCGAAAGTTTGCTATGTTATCTATTAATGAGAAAACTAAATATTTTGTTATGATCCTTAACCCAAGAAATTGAATCACACGTAGGATATTGGAAACACTCCACACTTTATTAATATAAGAAACCCTCAAGGTAGGGAAACACCTTACAATTGATCCTTTTATGGAAGGAATTCAATCCCATTCACTTGCCTCTTAAGGTTTAGTGAACTTTCAATGAAGCTAAGCTCCAATTACAATATTCTTCCACCCCTTCATAAGGAGGACTCCATCCTTATTTATAAGTAATAAGAGAACCCTAATCATAACAACCTCTTAACTACCTAGTAGGCCTTCTTTAATGAGGGCATGTTACATTTATTCAATACTAACTACCATAGTGGGCCTTATTTAATAATAACAAGTATAGTGCACCTAGTCCACCTTACATTGAATGGCCTCCATTATTATTACTCTACTACGGGCCTTTTGACCCCCCATTACACCCCTAAGGAGGATCCCAACATTCCACCCCCCTTGGAAAAGTGTTTCCCTCAACGCTTGTTGTGAGTAGGTACAACCATAAACCTGAGTCCCATGGATGAGTGTTGACCATAATGTTGAAGTAAGCCAAAGAACTAGGGTCCCATGTACAAGTGCTAGCCAACAAGATAAAATAGTCCAATAACCTCCACCATAAACATGGGTCCCATGTATGAGTGTTAACCACCATACCCTGAAGTAGCCAATATCCCATGTGCAAGTACTAATTTCAATACTAAAGTAAACCAAGGAACTCATGTTCGGTATGTGTTATATTATTTACACGACCAACCCCACATGCTTCGTTGTGTAAGGCGCAATGGGGGTGGAGCCCAAATTTTTTTGGGTGGTTTTTGCGTCCGTTTTTAAGCGATTTTCAACACATGGTTTTCATTTTTGGTGGTTTTGTGGTGCATGGGCAGATTTGTGGATTATCCCATGGTTTTTAATTCTAGTTACATAATTAGGGTTGTAGTCTAATCTGTGTCAATGTATTAGGGTTATGGATGTCATGGGATATTATATATATTGTATTGTAGACAATGAAGTTGGATGATGATGAATAAGAATTAGAGGTGTGACTCTAAACATGTTATTGGTTTTCCGGGTATATGTTTCCAGGGTAAATCTTCGTGTATATGTGTTATTGCAATTGCGTTATTTTCTGCTTTTTAAGAATACATGTGTGCATTGCATTATTGTAAAACATTTAAAACTTACAACACACCCTTAAACCTGGGTCCGAAGTCCAAGAGCTCATGTTGACTCCCTAATGGATATACCTAACCTCAATACCTAGCTAAGAATGGTGCTCCAAATTCCTAACAAGATCATGTGGATTCAAATAAATAGGTCTAGCCATATCAAAAAAATTGTCCACATAAGTGCAAAAAGTCGGATGTTGATCTGGAGGGCACACTACTATTGAAGAATAAACAAGCTGAAAATTGGTAGTCATAGCTCGCTCTTGACTTCCCTCCATGATTTTCTAAACATAAGGTACAAAAGAGTCAACAAATAGAAGGTGAACTTATTTTTCATCCAAGAAATGACAAGTATCCATGTACTAGTCATCAATGACATTCTCTAAATCATAGTAGGCATATTTTTCTCAGTTATACTTTTCATTGATGAAAGGATGTGTTGTACCAATAATATAGGTCTCCTTAAATTTATCAAGTATCTCTTTTACATATTGGTATCCCTTATACAGATCCCAATGATCTTTTTTCACCAACATTCTTTCCTCCCATGGCATGTTACACCCACATTGCCATTTTGCACTTCCGTTAGGGTTTGAGAGGAAATTTTCAAGGGTTGTAGTGCACTTGATATTGATTTGAAGCATAACATATAAATGTTAAATTGAAGCCCCCAAAATCCTCTTTCTAATGATTTTAATCTTATGGAAATTTGAATTCCCCGTCAAAATATATCTTCTATGCAATACACATGGCCATCATAGAAAAAACCTAAAAGAGATTATTTTAAATAAGTGATATCTTTACTTCTAGATTCTGATTTGGACATTTTTTTTGTTTGAAATTGGGTGATTTTCGAGAGGAACTAAGAATTATAACTGGTTTCTTCAAATTTTGCTCATAAAGCTACATGAATTGATCTAAGTGTCACAACCTTGTTATTTTTTCCTTTGGAAACCTATAAAATAAGAAGAAAAACAATTCTTATTTTTTGGCCCAGGAAAGAGCTCCAATGCCACTTGTTATGATCCTTAACCTAAGAATTTGAATCACAAACAATATATCAAAATCACTCCACACTTTATTAATATTAGAAACCATTAAAGTGGGACAAAACCTTACAACTGATCCTTTAATGGAAGGAATCCACACATGTTCACTTGCCTCTTAAGGTTGGGTGATCTCTTAATGGGGTAAGCTCCAAATACAATATTATTCCACCCCTTCACAAGGAGGAATCCATCCTTATTTATAACTAACAAGAGAACCCTATTCATAACAACCTCCTAACTACTTGGTGGACCTTCTTTAGTGACACTCCCTTCATTTACTCAAGACTAACTACCATAGTGGGACTTATTGAGCAGTAATAACAAGGGTGGACCTAGTCTACCTTAAATTGAATGGCCTCCACTGTTACTACAATGGGCCGTTTGGCCCCCCATTACATCCCCAAGGAGGATCCCAACAAATTCAAGACCCTGTGCATACTCTAGGCATTAAGCATTGATTGTTGTTAATTAGGCTAATTTGACATAGTAATCTAACTTTCAAGATTTAATTTCATGAACTATTTTCTTCTCATTCTACACAAAACAATGGTAAGACGTTGCACACTTGTATGATGGATATTGTAAGGTCTTCAACTATACGAGCATGGATACCCTCACCCAATTCCTCAAGGAGACAAAAATTGGGGTTGCTCCGACACCCAAGTGTTGCACTAGTTGGGCAAGTGAGCAACTTGGGCATGCAAACGCGCCAAGGGGATTTCCCTAGTATGAAGTGAGCAAGAGATTGGGGCGTGTTGGCATGAGGAGCACATCAAGGTTGGGGTGTGCCAGTCCCAAGGGGTACTATAGTTGAAGAGCGCAATGATTCGTTTGGGCGATCGGGTCCGTGAAGGGGCACAACGATTTGTTTGGGAAACCAGGTCTATGAAGAGGTGCAATGATTCGTTTGGGTGATTAGGTTCGTGAAGGGGCACGTCGATTCGTTTGGGTGACCAGTTCTGCATAGGGCTGTAGTGATTCATTTGGGAACATGGGCTCGTGAAAGGGGCACGACACGCCCAAAGGACACAAAAATTTGTGGTGGTGACATTTGGAGTCCCTATAAGCGAACAAGGGTGCACAACCAACAAGGGAATTTTTGGAAGAGCAAGGAGAGCAATATAAGCTCAGTGGTTCTGAGGAAGAATTAAAGAAAGGCGGATGAGCTCACTCAAGAAGCCAAGTCACTCTACATGGGAGGACTTGTGCTACCTTGAGGTGATTTTGTGGGCAGAGTTGGGGAGACCATATTTTTGGCTGAGTTTGGGGTAACTCTTGTCGCAAGTCTAAGGAGGCACTCTAGAAGAAAGAACTACAGGTTTATGTGAAGCCTTGTAGTGGAGAAGAGATGAAAAGTCTACGATTGAGGGCACATCTTAGGTACACCACAAAAGGTTGCGAACACAGTTTTGATAGAGAGTCTTGGTGTGACGAATCTTTGTATGAGTGTCTTGGTGAGTTCAGACGAGTCATGTGACTCTTCCAAGTTATAAATCGAGCAATATTGCTCTCATATTTTAACTATTTTTCAATAAAAAAGACTTAATCGAGTGTTAGGAATGGTTTGTAATGACCCCACTATATCTTTGTTTCTCTTGATTGTTTTGCAAGTGTTCTCTTTGTTTCATTGATGTATGCTTGTATATGTCTAAGTGTTAAGATTTTAACAATTGTCTAAGTATACCAGATTTCCATTATAGTGGGAGTGTGACTTGTTGGTATCCTATAATGTAGTATGGGTATGCTCTAGGTGAATAGGTGTAGTCTGGATGAAGTATCCTTGATGTTTCCAAGCAACCAAGTAAGAAATGTCGTGGTGTTGCATGCCCTCAAGAGGTACACAATCGTAACATTCGAATAGGCACACTGTAGGGATGTGACATATGCTATCAAATCTTGTTTTTTGTAGATTTTGATGAAGGGTTGGTGAGCTCTTCACCACTATATCGACGATAGATGGTATTAGAGCTGATCCAAGGGATCAAATTGTGCTAAAAAATCAAAGTGTTTGGAATCGCTTCAAATCGGACATGTGAGTAGGCCTCGTCGTTACAAACCCAACGCAACTTGAACGGGCTCAAACGGACGTCGCATGAGAAAGATATCGCGTTCTGTTCATTTTTCCAAACATACAAAATTTTTAATGACTGTACAGTCCGTACAGTGCCGACGTGGCAGTTGACCATACATGACAAACAATCGTACAGTGACATGGCAGGTGAGTTGGAATGCTGACTCAACAAGATCAGTGGTAGATGGATGAATCGTATGTTGACACGTGTCCTCATCTTGGCGAATGGGATGGTGCCACGTGGCCCAGTCGTGGGCTGCAACGTGGCACCCCTCCATTGCTTGGAATTTGGAAAAATTATATGTGACTCCATAGGAGTCGAACACGCGACCTCCGGGCGTGGGGGAGAGCTTTGGCAGTGTCGGGATACCAACCCACCCATGATGTTTCTTACACCATATGGTTTGTTTTAATTAATTGAATTAGAATGTTCATTCGGTTAACAAATTAAAGGGTTGGAGCCTAGCCCCAACCCCCGAATATATGCCTGTTTCATATAACTTAAGCATTGATCCATTGGCGTGGGAGTTATTACGTGGTTTAGCCCTGACGTTTTAGCATATGCCCATTTCACATGACCCCCATTCATATGTGTTGGCGCACGGATATTTGTTGTGGTTTAAGCCCCCAACGCATTCACATAAAACCTTACCATATGTTCATTTGCATTAACCTTTGTGTTGGCCTGCGGTCTTTACACACATTTAAACTTTGGTGTGGTTCACTCCAGCCTATCCCTCGACACATTCACACTTTGCAGAGAACCACACCATATGACCCACACATTAAAACTTGGCGTGGATTATACAATGGTGTTAGCCTGACAGGTGCGGAGCCTTGGCCACATGGGCACACCCCACAGGACCGTTGGCGGATTATGGGGCACAATTAAGTCACAGAGCCCGTTTTAGGCACTGGGACGTGGCCACATGCCCCCCATGCGACCAACACTTCCACCCAAGGGAGCGCTAAACTAGGTAATTGTTTGACAATTTGCCTCGTTTTGCGGGATGTGTGCCTGTGCTGGGTTTTAGGCCTAGTAATGCTATGGGAGCCGGGTTAGTCATTCACAGGTGCGTTTTGGCGAGCAGGTACAACAAGCTTGAAGGGGAAAACTTCCAGGAGGTGTAACTTCTTCATTTTTTGGCCAAACGAGGTGTCGAAAAAGCCCAGCTAGGGGTTTTTGGATGTTTTGAAGCCATTGAAGCCATCCATTTTGTATTCTGAGAATTGTAAGAGAACTTTTTAAGCATAATGAAAATGATCCAAAGGAAGCTGGACCAGGAGATGTAGCCCAAGAGAGGGGTGAACTCCTTTATCATTTGCTGTGTTATGTGTCCATTGTTGATGGTTTTTATCAGTCTGATATGTTGCTCCTGTTTAAGTAAAACTCGCTAAATTTATGTGTTAGTAACTTGATCCAATTACCCAAACACATATTATTTTACACTTGCAATTTAAAGAGATAAGTCTCCTTCATTTTTAAGATCTATTGGAAATATATTCATTCCATTTTCAAATTAGTTGGTATCAGAGCTTTGGTTTTTGAAGGCTTGATTGTTTGCAAGTTGTTCTATTTTTTTTTATGCTTACAAGGTTGAAGCTCACAAGAGGATAAGGTCAACTTGTAGAGCCAAGTTCTCAACTGTCATGAAGGAGAACTATCAGATCACCTCAAGCTTCAAGGAGATTTTCACCAAGTATGGCTCATGAGGACAACCATGGAACTCTTCCTTTAGAAGAGGAAACCTTCAAGAAAGATTTCTTTGATATGGTTGAGATGGTCAAAGTTTTATTTGATGAAAGGGATGCAAGATTGCAAGGTGAAAGCTCCAACCCTCCAAAGGGAAATGAAGACAGTGGTGATAAAACTCCAAAGGGAAATGGAGGGAGTGGTGATAAAACTCCAAAGGGAAATGGAGGGAGTGGTGATTCTCCACCTCCTTCACCTCCATATTCCACCTCTTCCACCATTTCACAACCACCTCCAAATTCTCCAAAAGGACATGGTAAAACTCCTTTGCTAAATCTTGATATTAAGTTTGAATTACCAATGTACAATGGAGAGGTAAATGCTGAGAAATTAGATAACTGGATTCGTCAGATTGAAGTGTATTGTAGGATACAAAGAATCATAGATGATGAAACTAAGATTCAGCTTGCATCTTTAAGATTGGACAGTGCAACACTCATTTGGGGGGAAGCCAAAACTCAAGAGGACATGAAGAAACATGGTAAAGTTTTATCCTCTTGGAATGATTTTATTGTTGCAATTAAAAGGCAATTTTATCCATTAGCATACATGTAAAAAGGTATTATGGATTGGAAAAACTTTAGGCAAGCTAAAGGGCAAGATGTGCAAAGTTTCACTCAAGAATTTAGGAGAAGAGCTTTGGTTTTGGGTGTAGATTTGTCTTCACAAGATACTTTGCTCAGATACATAGGAGGTTTGCATAGCTACTTGAGGCATATCATACTTATGTTTAACCTTTCAAATCTAGATGAAGTATGTGTGCAGGGTACTCATTTAGAGGCAAGAGGAAGGAATGAACCTCAAGAGGGTAGCAAAAAGTTTTTTAATGGAGACAAGGGAAAGAGGAAGTTTGAAGGAAATGGAAAGAAAAATGCTTCACTCAAGAAAGAGAGAGAGAAACTCTCTTGCAAACATTGTTCAAAGCATGGCCATGATGAAGACCATTGTTGGAAACTTCATCCTGAAAAGAGACCCAAAAAGTTGAACAACAAAGAGAAACCAAACATCGTTGCAATTGTACAACAAGATTTAGGATCTGATTCAGAAGATGAAACAAAAATTACAACCATGGGTTTACAAGGTAAGAATTCCATTGCAATCACTAGTTCTTCAAATTCTGCCATCAATGAAACTCAACATGAAAAAGAAAGGATAGAGCTTTTCCACATAAGGGTAATTTCAAAACATACCAAGATAGATACTCTTTTTGATACGGGGTCACAAGCAAACCTTATTTCTGAAGACATTGTCAAGAAACTAGATTTGGAAACTACTACTCATCCTAAACCATACCCTCTAGGTTGGATATGTGGCAATGCCAAATTGCATGTGACAAGCAGGTGTAAACTTAGATTTTCCATCACTGCAAACTATATAGATGAGGTAGAGCTTGATGTTATTCCATTGGATATTGGTGGTATTGTGTTTGGAAGCCCATAGTTATATGATAGGAGAGCCATTTTTCATCGTCATGAGAACACATATCATTTGTTTAAAAATGGTGTTGAGTATATTGTTAGAGCACATACAAACAAGATGAATTTGTCACTTACAAATGCTAGACAAATGAAAAGACTAGTCAATGCTAGTAAGAACCTTGTACTTTTGATGACTAAACCCAGAGACAATGATGAAGAACAAGTTCTCAAAGGATGTGATGCAAAGTTACAATCTGATTTGTATGAGGTTGATAACAAAAATGTTGAGATGTTTCAGGAACCAAGGGGATTGCCTCCTAAAAGGGGTATCCAACATGAGATTCTATTGCAGCAAGGAGGTCCTCTTCCAAACATTGACATGTGCAGGATGTCAATCATGGAGAAAGTTGAAATCAGAAAACAAGCCCAAGAATTGCTTGACAAAAGGGTCATCAAACCAAGCACTTCACCATGCAGGTCGCCAATTGATTTGGTACCAAAGAAAGATTGTATGTGGCAAATGTGGGTAGATTTCAGAGCCTCGAACAAGACTACACATATGATTTCTGAAGGAGACATATGGAAGAAAGATTTGAGATCAATGCAAGCTACATTGCATGCCTTGACAAGTTATGTTTTCCACTTAGTGATAAGGTATAAGAAATACTTTTATGATAAAGTTGTGGATATGTTTACTAGGCCTACTATTAGTGCTTTAGTTATTTTCAAGCATAATCTTATCATGCATGAGAGCTATTAGAAACAATATGATATAGATGTTCATTTCAAAGATTCGTATGCATATTTATGTTGTGCTAACCAAGTTGAGGAATTGGATTTCTATGTGCATGGTAAACTTTTGTATCTTGGCAAGCTATGTTTTTCACAGGGTGAAAGAGTCAACGTGATAAGGGAAGCACAATCTTCTCTTGTTGTTGGCCATTTTGGTATGGGCAAGACGGTGGCTAGATTGCAAAGCAAGCATCCTAAGTTTTGGGATGAGCATCTCCATTACTTTCATCATGTTTATAACTAGGTCAAGAAGTTCATTGAGCCAGTTTAGTTTGTACAACAAACCGTTCAAGAACAGTTCAAAAAGAGCCAAGCCAAGTACACAGCAAGGCATGACAAATTTCGTATTGGTCTCAAAGGCACCAATCCAAGCAAGGTTGGATGGATTGAGATTGTAAGGGTGAGGGAATTGTACTGTCATCTACCTATTGACTAAAAGTAGTCTTTTGGAGGTCCAAAAGCTTCCCAATGGGGAGGTGTGATCCAGGGGATCAAATTGTGCTCAAAAATCAAAGTGCTTGGAATCGCTTCAAATCGGACATGTGGGTACACCTCATCGTTATGAACCCAACACAACTTGAATGGGCTCTAATGAACGTCGTATGAGAAATATATCTTGTTCTGTTCATTTCGCCAAAAAAGAAAAAAAATTGGCTGACTGTACAATTCGTACAGTGAGGATGTGGCAACTGAACATATAGGTCGTATGATCATACAGTGATGTGGCAGGTGAGTTGGAATGTTGACTCAACAGGCTCGGTGGAAGATGGACGAATTGTATGTTGACACGTGTCCTCATCTTGGCGAATGTAATGGTGCCATCTGGCTCAGTCATGGGTTGCCACGTGGCACCCCTCCATTGGTTGGCATTTGGAAAAATTATATGTGACTCCATAGGAGTCAAACCCGTGACCTCTGGGCATGGGGGAGAGCTTTGGCAGGGCCGGGTTACCAACCCACTCACGGTGTTTCTTACACCATATGGTTTGTTTTAATTAATTGAATTGAAATGTTCATTCGATTCGCAGAGTAAAGGGTCGGGGCCTGGCCCCAACTCCCGAATATATGCCTGTTTCATATAACCTAAGAACTGATTCATTGGCGTGGGAGTTATTATGTGGTTTAGCCTTGATGCTTTAGCATATGCCCGTTTCACATGACTCCCATTCATATGGGTTGGTGCATAGATATTTGTTGTGGTTTAAGCCCCTAGCGCATTCACATAAAACCTTACCATCTGTTCATTTGCATTAACCTTTGTGTTGGCCCGCAGTCTTTGCACACATTTAAACTTTGGCATGGTTCACTCCATCCTAGCCCCCAACGCATTCACACTTTGCATAGAACCACACCATATGACCCACACATTAAAACTTGGCGCAGATTCTACAACAGTGTTAGCCCGACAGGTGTGGAGCCCTGGCCACATGGGCACACCCCAGAGGACCGTTGGCAGATTATGAGGCACATTTAAGCCACGAAGCCTATTTTAGGCATTGGGACGTGGCCACATGACCCCCATGCGACCAACACCTCTGCCCAAGGGGGCGCTAATCTTGGTAACTGTTCGACAATCTGCCCCATTTTTTGGGATGCACGCGTGTGCTAGGTTTTAGGCCCAATAATGCTGCCAGAGTCAGGTTAGTCATTCACAGGTGCATTTTGGCGAGCAGGTACAACAAGCTTGAAGGGGAAAACTTCCAGGAGGTATAACTTCTTCATTTTTTGGCCAAACTAGGTGCCAAAAAATCCCAACTATGGGTTTTTGGACATTCTGAAGCCATTGAAGCCATCCATTTTGTATTATGAGCATTGTAAGAGAACTTTTTATGCATAATGAAAATGATCCAAGGGAAGATGGACCAGGAGATGTAGCCCAAGAGGGGGGTGAACTCCTTTATCATTTGTTGTGTTATATGTTCATTGTTGATGGTTTTTATTAGTCTGATATGCTGCTCCTGTTTAAGTAAGACTCACTAAATTTATGTGTTAGTAACTTGATCCGATTACCCAAACACATGCCATTTTTCACTTGCAATTTAAAGAGATAAGTCTTCTTCATTTTTAAGATCTATTGGAAATATATTCATTCCATTTTTACATCATTGGTCATTACAGATTTTAATGAAGGGATGGTGAGCTCTTTACCACTATCTCAATGATAGATGCTATCAAAGCAAACTTTGAAGAGAGTTTGTTGTGAAGACAATTCAGTGGGAACGTTCACAGACTTGGTGAACCATTCGATGGAGTGAAT
The DNA here is from genome assembly GCA_009831015.1 of Picea engelmannii. Lineage (NCBI taxonomy): Eukaryota > Viridiplantae > Streptophyta > Pinopsida > Pinales > Pinaceae > Picea > Picea engelmannii. The sequence continues at coordinate 1,162,663 of ML780210.1, forward strand.
TGGTTCATCGTAGACTTTGCATTAAACTTATGGCAGGGGTACAGTTGATAGTGCGTTGGAAGGTTGACCTTGGCGCACACCTTATATAGACCACGAGTAGAGTTTGTGGTGAGATGAAACACTTGGATAGGGTGGGTGATTGTAAAACTCATCGCAGAGGCAATTTGGTTGTAGACTTGATTGGTTTGATGTGTGACAAAAGTTAGTGCCAAACCTATTGTGCACACCTTGGAGAGACCAGGCACGAAGTTTATTGGGTGAACTAAGCACTTGGGCAAGGTATATTAACACAGGATTTGTCGCATGACTTGTCACAGATATAACCATAGAAGTGAGGGTAGAGGGTGATCATAGAAGTAATCACTAAGGGTAGAAGTTATGGATTGCAAGAAGTTGAAGCACCTTAGTGAACGATTTGAGGTGACCTAGAGGAAATCTACAACAAGTAGTTGGTTGGGAGAGTTTCCATCATGACGTCTCTGTGGTGTGCATCTTCGAGAACAATAGTTGAGTTGAACTAGGTTGTTGACGATTGGTTTGACGACAAACTTCAAATGAAGTATTTCTTTGCAAAGTTACAAGTGTCAATTAGTATCAGTATGACTTGAAAATTGGGCGGTTGGTTCATGGTGCCTTGACATGGAAGCAATCAAGGTGCAAACATGAAAAGACATTCAAGATGAGTTTGGCCAGTTGCATGCGAAGTTTGGGACTTAAAAATGGATTTTTGAAGTGGACGAATGGACTCAGCCTTGTATCACAACGAAGGTCTTGGAGTTTTGTGGAGCAACGGACAATGATTGAGGGAAGTTCATGTGGAGAGTCGATTGCTTGGGCAAGTGAAGATCCAGGATAGTAGACCTAAAACCATGGGCACAACCAAGGATTTTATTGGAAAGGCACGACTGGTTTCAATTTATTATGTTTCCTAGGTGTTGCAGTGAGTTCTTTGAAGGGAAGTCAAATGATTTGGTGGTTCAAGTGTATTTCGTTTCCATGGTGAAAACTGATGGAATTGAGGGTGACTCAAGTGGTGCAGATTCAAATAAGTATTGTAGCAGTTTGGGATGCGTTGGTTGGGAGAATGTGCATAGAGCTTTGGGAAATATGCTTGGATGAGTATTATGGTGGACTAAAGAAAATTTGGTTGTAGTTATGGAGGTAGCTTGAGGAAGTTGCCTAAGTCTTTGATGAGGTGAATTAGATAGGTCGTTGTGGTGAAGTAGGCAGTGAAGTATGTACGTACCGAATTGAGAGGATGGGAGAGGCACCTTGGTGTTTGGTGCCTTGGCCAAACTAGTCGGGTCATGTGATGACTTGGCAGTCATAATGACAGTGCTAGAGCTCAGACGCTTGCAGGAGGTGCAAGGAAGTTTCGTTCTAGGAGATGGATGGAGTCAGCAAATAAGTCGACTAAGAATTGTTGGAAGTCAACCTAAATGGGAAGAACATAGACCTAGTGACTTGGGGGGTGTTCACTTGCCTTTGGTATGGGAGATTGGATGAGGAATAATGCACCTCAGTTACTTGCAAATGATTGTGCAATAGCTCATAGATCTAGTAGGGTCTTTGGTTGAGGTTGGAAGAAGTATTGGTGTGAATTTGCCAAAGGCATGGAGGTTCTTTGAGGCTACTCATTCTACTTGGAGCACTTTGGACAGTTCTTTTAGACGTTTGAGGAGTGTACGTATGTTGGCCACACTCATCGTAGATGTTGAGTTGTAGAGAGGTGACTTGACGAAAGGAGGTGAGTTGAGGACTTGCCTTCGTTTGGATGATTATGTGAACAAACAAATTGCAACATGAAGAGATTACTTGGACATGAGTGTTTCTCTTTCTTTGCGGCGATATGCTTGAGGGTGAAGCCTAACCATTCCAAGACATAGAGAGGTAGATGTAGCAACATGGATGGACGATGAAGTAGTGGGGCAAAGGTAGTTTGGATATGCAGTTCTTGATGCAAAGATTGGCTAACTATGCCACGACGTGGATAGTGGAGTCAAGTTGTCATGGATGACTTTGTTTTGGTGTGACTTCATAGTGCAACAAGGTGAGGGGCGACCTTTCCTTTTTCTAAAATTGTTGTGCGAATGGAATGAATTGCAAAAGGAAGTCGAAGTATTATTGTGTGGATAATAGGTAGAAGAAGTAAAGTGTTTCACACCAAATTTGCTAAAAAAATGAGTGAATTTGGTATAAATGAAAGTTGGTCCATTATTTGAAATAATTTCAAGAGGAAGACTAAAACAAGAAAACATGTTAGATTACAAGAAAGAGATGACTTGCTCATTTTGTGCACGCCTTAGTGGTACAGTTTCAATCCACTTAGTAAAGTAATCTATAGCTATTAGTATAAAAATATGTCTTGCTGAAGATGGAGGATTGATAGGACCAATGAAATCTAAACCCCATTTAGAAAATGGAAAATTATAAAGAATGGGTTGAAAGGGCATGGCAAAAAATTGTTCTTTACCACCAAAATTTTGACACTTATCACAAGACCTTGTAAATTTAAAAGAATCTCTAAAAATGAAATCCCAATAATACCATGTTCTCAAGATTTTAAAGGGAATGGCCTTTGCTGCAAAATGACCATCGATATGAACATTTGAATTTGTCAATCCATGAATTTCTCTCTAGATTTTTTTAGCTGCTGCATCATCTATACATCGTAACAAGAACCCATCAATAGATATTTGAAATAAAGAAATACCAAGATGAGATATTTAGATGAGACTCTAGGTAATGAGGACACTTTTGGAATTGCAAGTAATAAACAAGGTCCTTATACCAAGGATGTTCAACAAGATAGAGATTTTGATTTTCAATAATAAAAAAGTGTAGATAATGCATTTTCGTCATTTTCAGAAGAATCACTTGGTTAAGGATGTCGAGCCAAGTGAAGTGATAAGTCATGTCCATTGATTGTTTTTGATGTTGTGATTGTTAAATGATGTTTTTGTATTTTCGCAAGCCAATGTGAAAGTTTTCCTAAACGATGAGTTTGTGAAAGTAAAAACTTGACACCGGGTAAAGAGACTTTTACCTGTGTGCGCTTGCCAATAATGCAGTGGATTTTTTTTTCGATAAGAGAATATTTGATTTCATCATCGTATAGGCTCTGGCTCATGTAAGCTACAAATTGTTCATTGTTTTGATCATCATTTGGCAGAAGAATAATGCAAATTGCTTCTTTTGTTGAGTTTGTATAGATAATAAAGTCTTCGTCAAAATTTGGTTTCGCCAAGACTAGTGCAGAATTGATTTCCTTTTTAATTCCTACAAAATTTATTTGAACATCGTCTGTCCAAGAAAAAGATTAATCCCATTTCATCGTGCCATGAATAGGCTTAATCATTGTAGTGAAATTAGGAACAAATCTTCTAACAAAGTTAATCCCGCCCATAAAAGATTGAATTTTCTTTTTAGAGGTAGGGGATGGAAGATTTAAAATTGCAGTAACCTTCTCATAACTAATGTTGATTCTTGAATCTATAACAATGTGACGGAGAAACTTACCTTGAGTGACACCGAAATGCAAATTTCGAAGGATTTAAAGATATGCAAATTTTTCTGCATTGCAAAAAGACTTTTTTAAGATGATCAAAATGATATGATCGAGTTTTATAATACATCGTTAAGTCATCAAGATAAATATGAATTATTTTACTATAAGATCATCGAAAGTTATCGGCATAGCTCTATAGAAAGTGGAGCCTGCATTAGATAAACCAAAAGGTATTCATTCATAGGAAAAGGTTCCCCACTGACTTGTGAATGTAGTTTTATATATGTCTGTCCTCTTGACTCTAATTTGATTATAACTAGAAAAATCGTCAAGTAAAGACATCATTTGTGATCATTTAACTTCTTTCAAAATCATTTCCATATTAGGAAGGGGAAAGTTATCATTTACACTAGCTCTATTTAGAGCATGAAAATCGACACATAATCTAATCTCACCTGTCTTTTTACACATGGGAACCAGATTAGACACCCACTCAAAGTATTTAACTAGAAACATTATATGAGCATTTATTAACTCTTCCACTTCTTTTCTAATTATAGCTTCAAGAGCATGATTAATAGGGATTTGTTTCTGCCTGATAAGTTTGGCTCCTTCCTTAATCAGAATAGCATGTTGGATGGTGTTACGATCAAAACCACTAATATCCTCATAAGCCCAGGCAAAGACATCTCTAAATTCACAGAGTAAATTCACAAAATTCTTATTTTCATCTTCATAACATTGGGCTCCTAATTTTAAAATCTTTGGAATCTCATGAGTTCCAATGTTCAGAGGAATGATATCTCCTATTTTCTATTTTGACTCCTCTTCCTTGTGATATTTATTGTTGCTAGCATGACTAATTGAAAATGAGCTTTCGAGATGAGTCAAGCCTTTAGGAGTTTTATTGTCTCGAGATAAATTATTTCCTTTAGCTTATACGACTCATTCTGAATAAAAGTACACATGCTTTCATCGTCAGGGAAAACTTGTCATGATTCCTCATTATTGGTAACATGAGGTCGATACAAGGATAAAAAGTGCAGTCAAGTCTTTGAGGCAATAGTTACCTTGTAGGTGAAGCTACAAAAAAAGTTGACCTATCAACCACTGAATTCAATTCCATTTTGATGTGAGTGATGTTAAAGGACAACAAATTTTGAATTAAATTCCAAACAACTTGATCACAAGTTTACAACAAGTTCTGAGTCTCCAAAAAAAAGTGAGATGATGACAACATAGATTGTGAACATTTTCAATTCCTAGAAGCAAGGCCTCAAATTCAGTAACATTGTTCGTACATGAAAAATTCTAGTATAATATAATGCATACTTCGTTACCTTGACTTGAACATGCGCCATCAAAGTGCATATTCCACATACCATCGTCATAATCCCTGTGTTGTTCAAGAGGAGCATCATCTTCATCAACAAAAATAGAATAAACACCCATATCTTCCTCAATATAGTTTACATTGGGTTGAGAAACTTTCTCAATATACGATGAAATACTTCCTTCCCTTAAAGCAATGATATTCTTCCCAATTTTAGGTATGGACATATGTGAACCATCCAATGATAGATAACCAGCAGTTAAGGCTTTCTAATCCCTACCCAAAATAATTGAGTAATTACTAACATGCATGTCAATTGGTTGAATATTGAGAGTGATTCTAACTTCAGGATGTGCACAAAGAACTAGAGTTACATCCTTAATTTCAACGATTGTTGATTGTTGTTTATTATTGTAGGATAACAAGCTTCTCACATTTTCATTTGTACAAGAGAGTCCTAGTTCTTCCATAATAATTGTTGGTTACTTCTCTCTTGCTACCATTCTTGAGCTGACCCAGGTTTAGATCTACTATGGTTTCCAACAAAACCCTCTAAAATTATCGGGCACCCTGGAAAACCAGAAGGCAACGCAGTACATGGGGTGCAATATTTAGTCTCACTCGAGATAGTTCTTTGGGTGGTTGCAACGATCAGGTGCTTGCAGCCTGGGAATGAGTGCGGATCTGGAATTGAACCTTGTGATCTTTATTTATTTACTATAACATCCATCTATGCTAAGTACTATGTCATTCTTATTCATGCATGTAAAACAATCAGATCTAGCTACTTTATCAAACATTAATCTAAGATATAATCATTAACAACAAATATATAGCAATGAATCATTCACATAAAACATAAGCTACCATGGTTCACCCCGTCCTAGGCTACGTTGACAGATATCTGGCTCTTGGGCTCTTTTATTATTGTTCTGTCATTTATGGAATCGCGCGCATTACTATTTTCCCTCAGTTGGATCAAGATATTTAATGAGGCAGACTAGATCACACCATGCTCCTCAACCTATGATCTAACCCTCAAGATCTACCTTCTTTTCTTTCTTCAGCTCAGTATCTTACAAAACAACCTCGAATTTTACAATCATTCTTCCATTCTGGCACTACAATCACACCGAACCCTATCCAACTATTCAAACCCCGACCTAGACCTCCTAGGTACCTCTTTATACATATTTTTTTCTTATCCACCATCACACCCTCTTACCAAAACCCTAACCCTAGCATGGTTCGGTCTTCTTGCATGCACGCCTCACATGCTTTCCTCCTTTGCATGCGCTTTACTCTGCACGTGCTACTTTTTCTACCAGTTGTATTTTCCTTATTTGCGCTTTATTCTCCAAAATTATCCTTTTCCCCAAAATGGGACAGTGCTCAACAGGCCCCCAACACTAACATTGTGACTCGTCCCGAGTCACTACCTTACTTCAACATATGTCACTTCTTGCACCAACACGTCATACATTTCAGTTATTCTCTAGAACTGTGCCTAAGCCTGACTGCTCCTTTCGGCCATGTTTTCCACCAGCTACGCGGTAACCGAGTTTTGTATAAATTCTCCCCCTTCCAAACCTATCCGCTCTATGTTCAAATTTTCTTCGTCGATATCGACAACCAACTACTCCACCTTTTCTTGCAGGGGATCCAACTGAGCATGTTGCATCATATTCTACACTTGTACTACCTTCTCCTCGGCTTGTAAATTCTTCATTTTCGCGACCGTATTGATCTTCTCTCGCAGTGACATCGTCCTCTATCATTGTTTGACATCTGCCATTGTTGCATGTAGTTTTTCCTCCTTCCCCTGCAGCTCTTGTAAGTTCCGATCCTCTAAAAGTTGTGTCCATAGCTGGGCGCTCTTCTCCAACAAATATGTCATTCTGTGTATGTTATGCGCGATGTTCTCTACAGAAGTTGTTGCATACTGCTTTCTTTGCACTCTGACTTCTGGAGGAGTCATGGGAACTGCACGCTCCTCCA
>ML780210.1:1170753-1201220 GCA_009831015.1 Picea engelmannii
TTTCCATCCCATGAGTGCAATGAGGATGAGTAACCATGAATAATGGAACTTAGAGCCCTAGTCTTGTGCGTCCTTGCAGTCCTCTAGAAGTGAATTTAGTAGATATGGGGCCCAACTCATTGAGCTCCCCTTTGTGCATTGTGTCGTAGCTGCTACTACTCCTAGGGGTACTTCCTCCTTCCTGCACTTGCATATTAACTTGCAACCTAATAGTCATGTTGCAAATCGTGTCGCAGTATCGTTGATGTCTTTGATCCTGATTCCCCTACTACCCCTCTTTGTGCCATATTTAGCTTTGATTTTATTCGAAATGGATTTCACCTTAGTTTTATCCTCCAGGTATTGCTCTGGCTTCTCCCCATTCGTGGGTATCCCTGTGATTGTTGCAATGAGATCAACATTAATCGGAACTGGCCTTTCCATCCATAAGATTCCTCTGTGCACTCGTGCTAACAGTTGCTTTACACATCCGTTGATGTGTTTACCACACCCAAAGCATGGTATATCCAATCAGTTCATTATCCCTGTATTGTACATCCCCAGGATCCACTGTGTAGGCTCCAACAATAGTGCACCTGATGGCCCTTCTCCCCTGCTTTCCAGGTAACTTTGTGCTGCCAAGTACGGGAACTTTATTGCGTCAAACACATCATGGTCAGAATATTTTAGGCCATCGACTCCTCCTACCATTTCATCATTAGCCTTCACACCTTCAGGGATTTTCGCCATTACTATGGCTATTTCCACCTGTGTGCGTTATACACCATGCGCACTGCTTTCTGCTTGCGACTTCTTTTTCCCTTTTGGGGACGATACCCCAACTGCTGGTATATCCCGACGCCATGTTCTCTATTGTTCTTCTAGTTGTAGGCCCTGATGAGTCGAACACGTGGCATGTTCTTCTTGTTGCATCCCTTTTCCCCTGGACGTGTCAGATTCTGTTCTTTCGACATCCTCTTTTGGCTGCTCGACCTCCTATGTGGGGTTTTTCTCCTCCTCTACATGCATCATGGTCGGCTCATACTATGGTGTGTGGGTTTTTTCCACATCCACAACTGTTGGCATCTCGTGTGTTCCTGTTTGTGGCACCCGGGTACTAGTCCACGTGTTTCATCCAACTCTGCTCGGTGCTCCAACTCTTGGTGGTGACATGTTGATGAAATCCAGACTGCAAATTTCTAAATAGCCAGGTGCTATAAAAAAATCACACTCTCTTTCTTTGCCACTCAACTCTGCGTTCTACTCTTTAGAAAATAATACACTAAGTTTCTTCCCTCAGCTTTTCTGACTTTATAGCGAGACAGAGAAGTGACAGTTGTGCCACACTGACAGTTGTCACGTTTTCACCTTTTGTTGTGTTTCCTTCACGCTGTGCCTTTCTACCCGTTAACTGCTCTCCTGCGTGTAGTGTTTTTCAATCACCGGTTTTCTTGCAGCACACTGTTTATTCTACCAGTTATATTCTATTAAAACCTTCCATTCCTGTCGACCTGTTTGTAGTTTTATCCCATTTTTGTTTTTTTATGGATTTTCTTCTTTTTCTCCTTTTTATTTATTTTTCTCACTTTATCTCTCTTAACTTCTACGATAATACACTATGCACATATTTTCTTACTGCGCTGTAACTTTCTTAGTACTAGGAGGTCGACTGTCCTTGTACAACTTCAGTTGACTCTCATTGGTCATTCCTTTCAGTTTTTTGCCTCCCATATCTTTCAACTATACAGATTCCTTATCTATGACAATATTCACTTCGTATGGTCCCAACCAATGCATTCGTAATTTCCCTGGATGCTGAAGAAATTTACTATCATATAACAAGACTAGGTCTCCCTCCTTGAAACTCTTCCTCTTGATATGTCTGTCATGCCAAGCTCTATCCCTTGCTTTCTGTACTTCTTGGTGAAATCTTGCTAGAATCCTATATTCTTCCATCTCCATCAACTAACTTAGCCTTTCTTTTATTGCACCTCATTCTGTCATGTTTGTAATTGTTGCGATGCGCAGACTGGGTACCAAGAATTCTAACGGCATCATTGCTTCTTGTCCATACACTAACCTGAATGGTGTCTGTCCTATCAATTTTTTGCATGTAGTCTTGTATGCCCACAATACTATTGGTATCTTCAAGTCCCAATCGTCCCTATTAACATTGCAGATCTTTGTCAAGGCATTCTCTAGGATCTTATTAAAGGCTTCCACTGTTCCATTTGCTTGAGGGTGATATGGTTCACTCTTCTTATGGTAGACCTCAAATTCCTCAGTCATGACCTTGATAGTACTATTGATAAAGTGAGTACCTTTGTCACTAATAAAAAATCCTCGGGCATCCAAATCTAGTGATCACTTCCTCAAACAATAAATGTGTTGTTGTCTCTGCGCTACAATCTTTTACTAGTGCTAATTCTCCCCATCTTGTTAAGTATTATGTCGCAGTAATGATATATCTTTCTCCTGACCTTTTTGTTGGTGGGTTAATTGGTCCCACAAAGTCTATTGCTTATTTGTCGAATATTTGCAAGGTTACTTGTTGCCTTAGGGGCATCTCATCTCTTCTATTAGGTTTACCAACCCTCTGACATACATCACATCGCTGGCAATAATCCTTATCATCTCTGTGAATGGTCGACCACCATAGTCCTGCGTGCAATACCTTCTGCATGGTATCTTTTCCTGCATAATGTCCTCCAACTATTCCTTCATTGGCCTCTACCAAAATTCTAGGTTTTTCATGTTCTAGGAAACATCTTCTTAGAATGTTGTATGTTCCCATCTTGTATAAGTGTCCCACAATCAATTGATAATCTGCAGCTTTGACTATTGGATTTTTCTTCCTTGTAGTGTTCAAATCTTGTGGCACAATCCATGTACTCAAGTATTCAATGATGTCAACAAAATATTTATCAGCTACTTGGACTGAAAATAGTTGCGCATCAGGGAAGTAGTCCTCTAAATTTGTAGGTTCCTCATCATTCGAGATTCTTGACATGTGATCAGGTCCTGCATTCAACTTACCTAGTTTGACTATCACTTCAAAATCAAATTCGTGAAAAAACAGTAACCATCTACAAATCCTCCCCCCCAACATTGGCTTGTTGACTAGGTATTTGAGGGTTGAATGTTCTATAAACATTTTAAAGTGTTTGCCAAGTAAATAGTGTCTGAACTTCTGAAGTGCATATACCATTGCTAAGCCTTCTCTTTCTGTAGTATTGTAACTCTTCTCTGACTTTGACATTTTTCTACTTGCAAATGCTATAGGATGGTCCAATTCCCCTACTCTTGGCTGCGCCAAAATAACTTCAAGTGCTATGGCTAATGCATCCACATGCACATGAAATGTGTTTTCCCAATATGGGAATACTAGAATAGGTATTGTTACCATATTCTCTTTCAAGTTGTCTAAACCTTGTTGACAATCCTCATTCCACTGGAATTTAGTATCCTTCTTTAACAATTTCTCCATTGGCGCAGTGATCTGCACATACCCTTTTATAAATTTCATGTAGTAGCCTGTATGTCCCTATGTCTCTCTTAACTAGCGCACTGATTTTGGTGGTGGTAAATTAACAATTATTGCAATCTTAGAAGGATCCACCAATAGCCCTTTTTTACAGACTATATGTCCCAACAATATTCCAAAAGGTGTCCCAAAAATGCACTTCTTGATATTCAATGATATCTGACACTGCCTACATCTTTCCAACATCAACCTTAACACATCTACATGATATTTCAACAGACTGTAGACTGTCCAATAATCCAGATACACTTCCAAAAAATGATGTATGAACTCCTTGAAAGCAGCTATTACTACCCTTGAAAATATAGTTGATGCATTCTTTAGTCCAAAAGGCATGAATGTATACTGGTAGGAGCCCCATTCTATGACAAAAGTAGTCTTGTACCTGTCTTCTCGAGCTATCTTGATCTGATGGTAACCTAAGAATCCATCTATAAATGAATATGCTTTTTGGCCTCCCACATTCTCTAATACCTCATCTGTGAAAGGGGTGGGAAAAGGGTCATGTAGGCAAGCATCATTTAGTTTCCTTAGATCCACACAAATCCTTATCCCTCCTTGTTTATTTTCTTGCACTACCATAGGGCTTAACCATTCTGATTCTTCTACTGGTTCTATGATACCAACTTCCAACATTCTGTCAATTTTTTCTTTCACTTTCTGCTGATATATTGGATTCGGTCTATCAGTTCGATGTATGACAGATCTAGCCTCAAGTTTGAGAGTTATCTTCATCTCTCCTGGCTCTCCTGCTATACCTTTCATCTCTGTAAAGGTTGTTGGGAACATATCACTGTACTCGCACAGTAACTTTGTTATTCTTTCTATTGTTTGTTCATCTCAGTAATCTCCAATGTTGGCCATTTTGGGATTATCAATTGTCCCAATGTTGACTTTCTTCACCTTGAGTGGCACAACAAATACTTCTAACTCCAGGGATGGGCCTTCCACCTCTCTTTCTCCTTCAATTTATTTAATTTGGATATTGCGTGAATCATCTTCATCTGGTGCTTCTTCCTGCACATGATAACATGACAATAGTTCTTTCACTGTCTGTCTATTCTGTTGTTGGTATTATTTTAAGAGTTCCACCTCTAGTTCCTGGATGAATATTACCCCTCTTATCTGCGTCAGTGCTAAATCCATGTTGGGGGTTCTCATGTTCATATGAGAAGGTTACGATAAACTTCTTTTGCAATGTTGTCCATTCTGTAGTGCCTCTGCACAGTTCCTGATCTACATACCAGTTTTCTGGAATTCCTTCTAGTGTATGAATAAAGTGATGAGGCCATTCATCCGATGGTGTCATCATCCATAGTGTTCTACACTTCTCCAAATGTTCCACTGGCGACCCCTGTCCATCATATTTCTACATCATTCTACTCTTTTCTATGCACCGAATATGATGCACAATAGTCGTTTACATTGATACCAGTCCTTAATTGTTTCCTTGTGCACACCCCACCATCTTGCAGGTGTTTCCTTGAGTGCCATGTCCAGGTATAATAGCCTCTGATTTTCTAACACCTCATATTCATACCTTCTTAGCAATTCTTTTAAATTGTTGATGCCATGGAAACTGGGAGGTTCTTTGATTTCTGTACCCACCCATCTTACTACACGGTCTATTCTTGTGCACCTTCTTGTGGACACTTCATGCAATCTCTACTACCAATTCTCCAACCCTGTATCTGAGTCTGAATCATAGGATGTGATGCTTCTCCAACTGAGTACTCCATCTGTTGTTGGGTTAACATAATCTTTTGTGCGTGCGGTGGTTCTGTACAATTGGTTTATCTCTTATAAATACAGATAAGTTGGTTCTACAAACCTTTCTCCTTCTGAAGGGTCTAATGGTGTAAAAACTATGTATTCTCCTAACTCGAATGTCATCTTTCTTGTCTTTAAATTGATTATGGTCTGGTTATCAAATGCCCAATCCAATCCAACCAATGTTGGATAGGGTGTTGTACCATCAAATATTTCTATGACTTCAAAGTCTTCCTTAGTGCACACTCCATCCAAGTCGACTGTGACTCCTTTAAGCCTTCCAATTAACAGGACTATGTGTTGGTTTGCTAGCTTCAACTGAACAAGTGAATATCCTAATGTGGGCTCTCCCATACATTTCCATGTCTTCTTGGGTAACACATTAACTTCGGAGCCTAAATCCGGTATAATATTCCCCATGTTGAAATCTCCAATGTGGCATTCGGTCTGAATTCTCTACTTGTTCTCCTCCTTGTATGCAAATGATTAACTGTTTTCTACTCTAGCTTCCCCTCTACCTTTGTGTTACCTCTTTCTAACATATTTTGTAATATTTTAATAGATAATGGATCATTTAGTAGTTTAACACAGGATTGCAGAAAATCCTTTATGGTACTTACTTGTCCGAAAGGTTGTGCTTCATTAGTGTGATCCAACAATGAAGGAATCTCATACATTGTTACGTCCTGAGTATGCTGCAGAGTTGATGTAGATGTAATATCTAGGTTCAAGAATTCTTGTCTGGATTTCTTGAATGTCTCCTTTTTGTTCTGCTCATCAAACTTCTTTTGTGGTTCGACATTCTTCTTCACCCATTGGTGTTGTGTTGGATCTTGTCTTACTGCGTCAGGTCCTATTTTAGCTCCTCCGCGCGTGACTATGTTGATATTTCTTCCATCCTCTCTAGCTTCTATAGATATCCACTATACATTCTAATTGTTTTGATTCCTCTTCTCTTGGATCTTCCCCAATAAAGTCGGACAATCTTCTGTGTCATGATCTAATGCGCGATAATACATACATGTCTCAGGTGGAAGTGGACATTCTTGTGCATAGTGTCCTGGTTGTTGACAATTATGACATACCACTGGTCCTCTACCTCTTCCAAAGCCTCCTCTACCTCATCCTCCACCTATGTAGCCAACTCAGTCTCCTCATGGTGCATTGTACTGAGGTACCTGATTAGACTGCACGAGATTATACTGCGGCTGCGCGGTATTGTACTGTGGCTGCGTAGTGTTATATTTCTGTCACGCAGTTTTATATTGTTGTTGTGTAGTGTTAGATGGGGCTGGTACTTGGTTAAATTGTGGTGCATATTGCCTTGTCATCATTTACACCTTCAATCTATAGGCGTTTGATGTTCTTTCCCTCATCAGATCCATTGTCCTGCAATATTTGTCATCATGGACCACTTACTAGCAAAAGTTGCACTATGAACTCTTAGGCATTGTTTGGTATTTCTTCATCATTGGACAATGATATGGATCATGCCCCTATGTCTTATAGATCTCACACCATATTCCTCATGTTGGCAAAGGGTTTGGCAGTCTAGTTTCCATGTACTACACGAAAGTTGGGCATTCATTCTTGTGGTGCCCTTCTATCCTACACGCGGTACACCAAACATCTTCTTGTTTGTCCTTACCCCTGTTCTTGTTTAATTGAAATGTTAGATCCTTCATATCCTCCTTCAAATCCTCTATTGTTGGATCTATCTTCTGGTATAGTTTCTCTTCCAGTTGTAAGGGTGCCTGCAGAGCCTCTTTCCGAGTTTGAAACTTATGTTGTCTCAAAGGGTATTTCAGGTGTGGTAGCAGTGAATTCAAAAATAGATGTCTATGTTGCATATCTGTCATGACATACATCAGTTTTCCCTTCCATCGTTTGAATCTCGGGTCAATATCCCAAACATATTCTCCTGGTTTCTGTCTAATCTCTATCATCTCATTCATGTATTGATCCTCTGAACTAGGCTTCTGGAATTCATTCATTAGCAGGTTCTTAGTATCTGAAATTGTCCTTTTTGTTCCTGGTGAGATGTTTACAACCAAGGATATGTACCAATTTAATGCACGGTCTCTAAGCGTAATAGCTAGCTGCACAAGTTTTGTATCCTCATATGTGATCTTTTTTTCTTCCCAAATATTCTTATAGATAAACAAGTTCTTCTCAGGGTCCTCAGATGCCTCTCCTTTGAATTGTGGTAACCTGATGGTGGGATAATGTCCTGCCATCCTGAATGATGAACTACTACCTTCGCACGACATAGATACTTGACTACTACTTCTTTAACTAACTCTTCCAGTTGTTTCTCCTTGAATAGATGTACTTCTTGTTGTCTTCCTTCCATTAAAATTCGGTTATCTAAATGGTGGTGTTCTTATTGGTGTATTAGCCGCACATTGGTTTATGGGTTCCACACTGACATTGACATGGATGGGATTTATGCCTTCAATTCCTTCCCTTGGACTGCTTGTCTTCCTTTCATATGTTTCACGCAGGATTTCCTCAATCTACACCATAGCACGAAGATCCTCTACCTCTTCTTCATCCCTTGCCGAGCCCTCTCTCTTAGTTATGGTTCTCTTATTATTATTCATCTTGTATTGGTAGGGTTCTCCATTGCGCGTATTTGCAGTTATATCCATTATCTTCTTGATCTGATCTTCCTCCATCATGATCGGGTCCATGGATTCCTTCTTGCCCTTCTCCATTTCTCCTTCCGTCCTTCCAACTCTAGTCAGTGCTTCCCCCATGCACGCATGGAAATTTAGTTGTCTGATGCCATTGTCATTACTCCTTTGTTATACAGTAAAATATTGATGGAAGTATACATCAATCTGATATACCTACCTCTAGGTCCCTTCAAGAACTCTTGCTCTGCTACGTTGTAAGAATTCATGGTATCTGTTGCAAATTTTGTGATAAAGCATGTGACAATACTGTCTAGCCAGAAATCCACTTTGCACGTGAATTTGTTGTCTACTTGTTGTAACTGCACTATCTCTACAAGGTTCCACTCGATCTGTCTGATCCAATTCGTTGGATGATTATCTTTCATCCTCAACAACCACTCCCACAATACATGGGTGAAATCACAAAAAAATACCTCATACAGGTCGCTAAACACGTATTTGTCCAGATATTTGAGCAGTGTTAACTTCGGGTTTCTGCTATCTTTTTGTGCAAATTCCAGCTCCTTTGTTTTCAACCAACTTTCGATCTCCACCTTCATTGGGTTCCACGGTCTAAACATCCCCCTCTATTCTATCATTTTCTGTGTGATTCTTTCGTGGATCCCTTTCACTCAATCCCATGCAGTTTCAACCGACAACATAACCATTTGTTGGTTACTTCTCTCTTGCTACCATTTTTGGGCTGACCCAAGTTCAGATCTACTATGGTTTCGAAGAAAACCCTCTAAAACAATTGTCCCCCCTGGAAAACCAGAAGGAAATGCAGTACACGGGGTGCACTGCGCAGTCTCACCCGAGATAGTTCTTTGAGTGGTTGCAACGCTCAGGTGCTTGCAGCCTGGGAATGAGTGGGGATATGGAATTGAACCTTTTGATCTTTATTTATTTACTATAACATCCATCTATGCTAAGTACTTTGTCATTCTCATTCATGCATGTAAAACAATCAGATCTAGCTACTTCATCAAACATTTATCTAAGATCTAATCATTAACAACAAAGATATAACAATGAATCATTCACATAACACATAAGCTACCGTGGTTCACCCCCTCCTAGGATACATCCACAAATATCTGGCTCTTGGGCTCTTTTATTATTGTTTTGTCATCTATGGCACCGCGCGCATTACAATTCTCCCTCAGTTGGATCAATATCTTTAATGAGGCAGACTAGATCACACCAGGCTCCTCAGCCTGTGATCTAACCTCAGATTTTACAATCATTCTTACATTTTAGCATTACAATCACACCGAACCATATCCAACTCTTCTAACCCCGACCTAGCCCTCCTAGGTACCTCTTTATACTTATTTTTGGCTTATCAACCATTACATCCTCTTAGCAAAACCTTAAACCTAGCATGTTCCGGTCTTATTGCATGCGCGTCTCGCATGCTTTCCTCCTTTGAATGCGCTATAATATGCACGTGTTGCTTTTCCTACCAGTTGTATTTTCCTAATTTGTGCTTTATTCTCCAAAATTAGCCTTTTCCCCAAAATGGGCCTGCGCCCAACAATAATCTTGGACATGACACTTGGGCCTGATTCGCCATCTATTAAGCAACAATGAGCTATCATATCGATAATTTTTATAGAAATATAAAAAGGAGGTTTTTTTACAATATTCCTAAAATTATTTACACCTATCCTATTTACATGTGATTCATTCCCATTCAGTTTTTTAGATATACTAGCTATTGGAGAAGTTTTACCTTCCATATAATTCTTCAAATGTTGTTGTTCCAGGAGGGTGAACATACCCAAGAGAGATGCATCTTCTTTTATACTAGCTATTTGATTAAGAATGTTATACTTGGATTGAGGAAAAGAGACTGATTTCTCTAAACTTTGACTTCTTGTGATGACTTAAGAATTTGTGTTTTGGGTAGAGGAACTAGGAGCAAAGGTAGTTTTGGGAATATTACCCTTCCCTTTATTCTTCTATAATTTATTCCTTGTATTTACCAACATCACATCTTCTTCAAGAGCCCAATCTAAGGCAACAATAGTTGTTTCAATCTTTTTTCCAAAGATTCGCTCTTGGGCTCTTTGATTAACCTCGCAACTACTTTCCTCATGATTGTCATCGCATAAATTACACCAAGTCCTAGAGAAAATAGTCTTTGGATTATGTTATGAGGAAAATCTCTCTATGGATAGGGGTAAACCAGAATAGATGAAATGACACCCATAAATCAACTTTAATATCAAGTATGCTAGATAAATGAAAATGCTAACAAGAGAAGGCTAGAAGCCTACCTCGTCCGGATGTCCAAAGAAGACCATGGTTGAGCTCACGGTCTAAAGATTTATACCTGCAACTTGTCCTCAACATCCAAGATACGCAAGCATGTGGAAATTATATATAATTTTAGCATATAAACTAGCATAATCCATTAACATGCCTAAAAAATATGCCCATGGAAAGTAATAGACATATATGCGATATATAATTGAACAAGAAAAGAGTTTTTCTATTAATGTAATCAACAAAATTACATAAGTGACAAATTTCTGTAACGACACATATTAGAACCAAACAACTAGGTCCCTCCAGTTGGGCCTTCACCACTTCAATCCTCCATAAAAGCAAACTCACAAGTAGTAGGAGTCAATGAGGTTCTCCATCTCAAGATAGGAACAAATTGGGGGTTGAACACAAGAAGTTTATACTTTCAAGGAAAAAGGGATGCAGACTCAATATGAGGTGAAATTTCTCCGTAGTGTCTTTTCTCTCAATGATGAATTAATCTGAAGGCTTGTATATGGCTCAATTTATAGCCTCCAAATGGAATTGAAGGGTTGAGTCAGAGTATTTACAATATATCTAAGGTCAAGGATCATGGACCTCATGACATGGCATGGAAACCCGACATATTTTTTAACTTTTTAGCACAAAACCCGATGTATGCGAGGCGTAATGGAGAAACCTGTGTATACACGAGTTGGCTAACTATAACTCGCGCATATGGACACAAATTTGTATTTTTGACTCTAGATTGAGCAAAATGGGGGACTTGAATTTGCAAGGGGAAATGGAAGGCTATCAAAGAAAGATGCATGGAATGTGGAAAAAATTGCTATAATAGATGCCCTCTATTGTGTGAGGTCAGATGATGATTCAGGTGGATATTGGTGGATAGTGGTGGCCACCAACTTGTTCCAAATTCCAATTGGCTCATCTTGACAATTTTCAGTTCAACACATTTCTATGTAATGGGGAAATTCCTTCGTAATTGTGGGTTATGCACTTCCGGGGCTGTCCTCAACCCTTACACACCATCCAAGTGGATAATGGTGGCTGGACACCTATTCCAACTGGATTATTTTGGAAGTTTTCATGTCATTATATCTTTCAGTACTTTCGGGACCGTTTTGCAGCCCTAAACAATGTTTTATTGGCTTGACACAATCAAACTATAGACAAAGTCAAAGTTTGATGGCATAATGTGCAGTTCTTGAAAACACCTTTCCAACGGGCTATCACATGCCTAAAATAGAGATTGCATGCAAAATTTACGACCCTGGGAAGTTTATGTACTAACTTACCCCAACGGGACCCACATGAATTTTGGAGCTTCATCTCCTAGAGTTAGGTTTTTTGATGTCTAGAGTTTTGGCACTCATATTTATTATAAAAAGGCCTTCATAGCCTCATTGTACACATCTTCTTGTGAATGAGCATAACCGTCACATATCTTCTAAGAGATAAGCTGCCACCATTCTAGTGAGTCTTTCACTCTGTATTTTTACAGTCTTTGTACATTTGTTTCATTAATATAAATCATGTATTAATTTATTTCTTTGTTTCTGGTAATATTTGTGTGCACTTTATTGTAATATCTCTGCTTTCATTTCATTCCAAAAATAATCCAGATCAATGGTATCAGAGCAGGCTGCTCTTGATCGTTTTTCATTGCATGTCCCCAACACGGTCCGAGTATAGAAAGTTGGGTCTTGAGCTTGTCTCTCTGGAGGAAAATCGCTCCCACACGCCCAAGAAACCCTCCAAGGTGGAAGAAAAGAAAAATGGTGGAGCAAAAGATTCTATTAACCTCTTGCTTGAGCAAGCTCTTGCACGACAGAGGGACAAAATGATGGATACTTTTTCCCACATCCTTTAACATCTATCGATAACAACATGCACATCTTCATCAAGCAACCACTTTGGAGGAACCTGTCCCTTCAAGGTACAAGTTAATTTTTATATTCCCGTATTTGAAGGTTAGATATATACGGGTGCCTTAGAAAAATGATTAAATATGCTAGAAGTTTATTTCTCCGTTCACAATTTTTTTGACAGGGAAAAGATCACCTTCACACTCCTCAAGGCTATCCCCCATGTCAAACATTGGTAGGAAACGTACCGGGAGCAAAGTTCCGCAGAGGAATCTGGAATATCTAGGTTTGATCCCACTTGGGATTTTTTTATGGATGCGGTCAAGGAACAATATAATCCTATTGATAACTATGAAGATCAATACATGAGATGGACCACACTGTGACAAAAGAAGAGCCAAACAATGTCAGAGTTCACAAATACTTTCCATACCTTGTGCACCAAGCTGGGTATCAAAGACTTCAAGCGACATCTGGTTCTAAAATACTGTTAGGCTCTGCATAGGTGCATTCAAACTGAAATGGATCTCCTAAACATCTCACTGGGAGTTGCCTATCGATATGTTGTCAAAATTGAGCAGAAATTTAGGCACCAAAATAAATGGGAGTTCAGGTTCACAAATCCGTAATTACCAAAGTGTGATAAACATGACCCTAACCAACAGCCTCCCGACAACCATTCCAAGACAGAGGAAAATAAGGGTAAAGGAAATACGAAGAATGACACTGGGAAGAGGTGAGACTTCCACAAAATCCCTTGGCACAACACCGATGAATGTCACTTGAAATAGTCATTGGTGATCGAGTTCAAAGATAAGGAGTTGAACCCTGATTTAAAATGTGATCTAGAAAATAATGAAAAAAGTCAGATCATTGACACAAACCCCACTCCTACTGTCGCAACCAAAACAATTCATCTAGAAGAACAAGTATATATTGAAGAGGGGGAGAACCTCTTCCATTCACAGATGTGGGTGAAGGGGACCCTATTTCATTTCATTGTTGATAGCGGCAACCAGAAGAACCCCATCTCAACCGAGGTCGTCAGACAGTTTCGGTTGTCGACAGCACCACACCCGCAACTATACAATATCAGGTGGATTTACCAAGGACAATATCTTTGTGTCATCCATTAGTGTCGCTTGTCCTATGGCATCCATCCCTTCAAGGATGAGGTAGTGTGTAATGTTTCCCCTCTTGATGTATGTGATGTTGTTTTGGGCCAACCATATATGTGAAAATGTCATGTTGTTTATGAATCTCAACCCCATAGTGTCATTATTACTCTAGGGGGTCATCTCTGCAAGATAATAGAGGTAGTTCTGACTATTGTTCCACCAAAACAGTGCCGCAAGGTAATCTCTCATACTGCAAAATTCAACCTCTTCACAGTCTATTCAAAGGATGCACATAAGGCCACTGTAGCCTCAACACCTTCTATCCATCATAAGTAGATTGCAGAAGAGAAATAAGATATTGTTTCTCCACCTACAATGGTGCCTACACAATACCCCATCAAGCCCAAAGACAACAAATTGGTGGAACAGATTCAACCCCGCCAGCAATAGGTTTGTAACAGCCTTCCACAGACCAATCATCGCAACTTCTCTGACAAGGCATGCAGCTCACCAAGATTTAGATTCACCAAACGCTTTCCTCTCCTCCCTGAGAACTCAACACAATGGAGACAATTACTTCCCAAGGGGGGAGGACTGATCCAGGTGGATATTGGTGGCCACCCACCTATTCCAAATTCCAACTAGCTCATCTTGACAGTTTTCAGTTCAACACGTTTCTCTGTAATGGGGAAATTTCTTTGTAATTATGGGTTCTTCACTTCCAAGGCTGTCCCAAATTCCTACACAACATCTAGGTGGATAATTCTGATCGCCCACCTATTCCAACTGGCTTATTTTGGAAGTTTTCATGTCAACACATCTTTATGTACTTCCAAGGTCATTTTGGGGCCCTAAAAAATGTTTTCTTGGTTGGCCATAGTTAAATTATATATGGAGTCTAAGTTTTCTAGCATAATCTATATTTCTTGAAAATACCTTTCCAACGAGATATCACACGCCTAAAATGGAGATCGTATGCAAAAGTTACGACCCCAGGAAGTTGATGTACTAACTTACCCCAACGAGGCCCACATGGCTTTTGGCGCTTAATCTCCCAGGGTCAGGTTTTTGGATGTATAGGGTTTTTAAATTCATGTTTATCATAAAAAGGCCTTCAAAGCCTAATTTTACTCATCTTCTTACGAATTAGCATATCCATCACATCTCTTCTGAGAGATAAGCTGCTACCATTCTAGCGAGTCTTTCACTCTGTATTTTTATAGTATTTGTACATTTCTTTCAATAATAGAAATAATGTATTATTGTATTTCTATGTTTCTGGTAAAATTTATGTGCACTTCATTGTAATATCTCTGTTTTCATTTCATTTTGAAAATAATCCAGATCAAAGGAGTATCCACGATAGCCGAAATACATTATAATTCCCAGAAGTGGAGTAGTGAAGACCCAATTGGAAGATCCAATCTGACACATGGTTGCCAATCTGAATTACAATGCAGATCCATGTGGATATATATCAAAGAGCTATTCATGGCCATGAATATGCAACACAAAGTGGACATATGCCATAGGTTGTCATAATCATGAAAAATACACAATGGAATCTAGTCTCAAAATCAACCAAAGATATATGTATACAATGGAGTAATATTTGATCTTCAATAATCATTGAAGTCATATAGGTACTGGTCCGAATGAAAGACAACAATAGATATGGGTTGTTTCTACTGTAAATTGGAGGTGTTATACACTATCTACCGAAGGTGAAAGTCTACATTATGTGAATAAAGGAGTTGAAGTTGAACACAATGAGACTTTGTTTGATTACCGGTCATTGAGGTATACCATTAACAAACGCGCGACAACCCAACGATAATGAAAGTAGGTGTAAAGACATCGAATACATTCAATAGGTGTGAATAAGGGTGTTGAGGTCAAACACTTGAAGAATCCATCGATCAAGAGACATTGATGTATTCCCAACTGTCGATGGCGGGAGAACCTACCACTGATGACTGCAAGCCTCTAGGTACTCATATGACTCTAGATCTCGATTCCAGAATAGATGATTTGAAGTCGATGGAAGGAGACCCACTGAAAGGTGAGCATTAAGGCATCTCTCATCATCCAACGTGAGGTACAAATCAATAGCTTAATGATTAGGAATAACTTAGACAAATAGGATGTTCATGAACCAATGACCATGTGCATCTCTTACATGCACCAGATGCAAGTAATACACGAAAGAGACCCTCTGACTAGCAACCAATAATGAAAAGTGCTGACAAAGGAAAGGAAACCACCATAGTCTTCTCCATTTTCCATAGGTATTTTCCACCCCCACCATAGTCTTCTCCATTTTTGCTTGCTTCATCTCATTGATTAAGGGTTTGCTAAGAGAAGTATAAGGGCATACACCCTCTTAGCTTAAACCCTAGCTTAAAGAAACTTGCCTTGGGAAGTAAAAGGGCTTACACCCTCAAGGAGGTAGCTTCTATAAGCTCCTTGTGACTCCATTAACCCGATATTAAAGGCACTAGTCACTGATTTGTTGCATTGGAGATATAAAAATTTTGCATTGGGAAACATGAATTTTCGTCATTTTTGCTTCTTGCTAAGTGGATTGTTTTCCTTGTGCCTTGGGCACCTCAAAACCACTAGGGCATCCCCATCTATGGGCTACTTATTGCTGCTATTACAAAATATCATCTTCAACCATTAGGGCTGCAGAAACCCTAATTTACTTTCTTTAATAACTCTCTTATCAACCATTTTTTTTTGCTCAAAGTTTGCACATTTACTTTGTTTGTCTTAGCGCAGTTTTTGGCAAAGTTTGAGGGGATTCTAGTGGCTGATTTTCTTGTTGTGATACATTCAATGATACATCCATAAGTTTTATATAATGTTCTGCAGATAAGTGTTTACAACAACCTTATCTTTGTGCTAAGAGTTTTGGTTCTTCATCTTGAGTTTAGCTAGTCAATTGCTAGTATTTCTCCTGCATTTTCTATTTGATCTTAAGCACTTATTGAGCATATTATAGTATATTTTTTATTGCTGATATATACTGTCATATATTTCTGCAAAATAAGGACAAAAATCTTAACTTGCTGATCCAACTAACATATATTGTTGCAAGGTGTGTTTTCTTGTGTCTCGGGCAGGTACAATCATCCAAAAAAGCACTATACTTGTGGGGAAACCTTTAATTGACTTACAAGGCATCTCTCCCTACCCTTCATTCCATTCAGACTCGATCGATAGGTGCTTCTCTTCCATCTATCTCCATATCCATCTCAATCCCCTTAGGGTCACTGGGATCGCCTCCCTAGAGTGACCTAGTCACCCTTGAAGTGCGGGGCCTACATCGAGGTGACATTGGGTGTAGGATTCCCATAGTTGTAGCACTTGTTCCATGGTTGGGTCAGGATTTTCCCAACCTAAAACTTGTGCCATAACATTTTTTCATCATTTTCGGGGAATATTTTGAGTCTGCTTCGTACCCTAATGACACTTTGGTAAGATATCTCAAAGCCTTTCCCTTAGCTTACCCGACGACTCAACCCGAGGGACTTTCCATTTCCACCTTTCTTGATGAATTCATTTTGATATTCATCCGATGAATCCTCCTTCCCAAAATCCTTCTTGCCCCAAACATTTCCCCCCTGGGAGGTTCAATCCTTTCAAAGTTTGCCAATGAAGGCCTCCTCTCAAGTCTCTTATTACTAAAACCATTTTCCATAAATCCCTTCCCCTTGCTCCAATGGCTCATCCTTGGGAAAGAAACCTCTATAAACCTCTTAACATGGCCAATATCTAGGGTTACCCTAACAAGATGTCGATAGATGTCAACAAGTGGTTGCCAAATTTCCCAGGAAATAATGTGATAACTGTCGAAGACCACATTTATGTCAAGGGCCAAGACATGGACAATGCAGGTATTGATCATGAAGATGTGGCCATGAGACTATTTGCCTCATCATTGACTGAGGAGTCTCTTAATTGGTTCAAGGTACTCCCTGATCATCATATCACGATCTATGATGCCTTTTCCTCCTTATTTAAAAGCAGATGGTCAAGAAAATCATATGGTGGGACACTTGCAAATCAGTTCAATCAAATAAAGAAAAAGGAGAATTAAACAGTAAGGGAATTCATTTCAAGGTTTGAGAGACTGTACAATCAAATTCCAACAGACTACCTTCCTACAACATCATCAGTTTGTCTGCTTTACATGAATGCCTTTAAAGGAAAATTTCAATACATTCTTAAAGATAAAAATCCCACATCATTGGCAGAAGCTAAAGAATTAAGTATCG
Organism: Picea engelmannii; assembly: GCA_009831015.1. Lineage (NCBI taxonomy): Eukaryota > Viridiplantae > Streptophyta > Pinopsida > Pinales > Pinaceae > Picea > Picea engelmannii. The sequence goes on from ML780210.1 coordinate 1,188,265, forward strand.
ACATTGAAGAGAATCTCCTTGATTAAAAAATAGACCCTTTTCAGTATCCCTGCAACAAGACATAATCAAGGATTAAGGTTTCCAACAACAATGCTCCTAATCCGATTGCTCTCCTGAATCAGAAGATAGACTAAATGAATACTCAGCTTGATCAGGTGAGAAATCAACTTATTAACCATATGACTACAGTGGAAAGAAATCAATCTGATCCAAGACCTTAGTTTACCAGACAAAAAAGAAATGCCACCGGTTGGAAACCAAGAATTGAACAAGAGGATAAGGACCCTTATACTTTTAAACTTGTTGGGACAATTGATTTAGAATATTTGTGCCTCCCATTCCAAGAGCCCCACGGGGAAGATGAGTTCCCCCAACAAAACAAAGATTACCCTGACGATATAAACTTCATGATTTGCAATCTCAACGATGAACATGTTGCTTAAGAACTGGTCGATGAATCCAAAAGAATAGGAGAAAGAGAGGGAAGACTATGGGCCTTAAGTAAGTTGACAGATGATCAGAAGAAGGAACTAAAGAGGAGGGAAATTTTAATGTACAGAAGAAAAAATGCTTCATCCCCTTCATCACAGCTTGACACTCCTATTCCACCAGTAGAAAAGGTGGCTCTACCACCACCACCGTCGGTATGTAAGTTGCTTCCTAAGACAACTCCTACATATGACATTTAGTTGAATATAGATGTTGCAATTATGTTTGGAAAACTGAATATGATGGTCCCAGTAACATAGAGGTGTAAGATCCCTTCTATGAAAAGGGAAGTTTTGAAAATATTACAGGTGCCAACCAAGAAGGAGAATCCTCCCATCATGTTAAACTCTATGTATCTTGATCGGGGAAGGGACAAGAACCCTCCTTTCTATCTATCATTAGGCACGCATGGCCTCCGGTTGAACAAYTGCATGCTTGATTCAKGGGCCTCAACAAATGTCATATCTTTGAAGGTAATGAAACAAMTTGGTTTGAAGAMAACCTAACCTTATGGCAATGTTTAMGGTATCGATTCAAGAAGAGTTAAAGTCTTAGGAGTATGTGAAGACATTGAGGTTTTCCTGATTGACTTTCCACATATCAAAATTCTCATGGATGTAGTAGTGATTGACATTCCAGATGCTTGGGGGATTCTTTTATCTAGGAGCTCGTCTACTGCTCTTGGGGGTTTCCTTAGCATGGATCTCACCCATGCACACATTCCTATGGGTGATTGCACTTTTCAGATACTATATAATCGAGAGAAAGCTGATAGAGACGTAATGGATCCTGATGGTCCTGATTATGCCAGCGAGTGTGATTATGATGTACTCCCACATGCCATTGAGTGTGATCMATATGAGCTACCTTTTATGCAGGAGGACTCCATAAACATGAWTCTTCCRTGGACAGATCAGTACAAAGACAAACTTGCAAAATACCATGGGAAGGAACCAACGTCTAGCCAAWTTTTGAAGAAGGAAGATGAGAAATATAAAGAAGTCATCAAAGATATAGTCCACACAGAGCCTCCATACGATGAGAATACACCTAGCACCATTTTCAATGAAGGAACTCTTGTGCTCATGTGGGACAAAAGAAGGGGAAAACCCATATACGAACAGAAAGAAAAAAACTCATGGCTTGGCCCCTACATCATCAAAATGAAGTCTGACAAAGAAAGGTACTATCTGACAACATTAGACGGGAGAAAGATGCCACTACCAATAGATGGGTCTCTTCTCCATCCTCACATCCAGGACACATGATGTTCAAGTTCCAAGGACCCCAGGTAAGTAGGTAAGTCATTTTGATTCCCTGCATTCAAATATTGATTTCTCATACTAGTTTAGATTCATTTCATTTTCATTCTACTCTACTTGCATATTGATTTCATGCTTAGTTTAGAATCTTTTCAAAAAATGTCAAAATTTTATTTTCTAGCTTAGTGGGTTTTGATACGATCATATGAGAAAAAGGATGAATAGCCAATCCTGCACTTGACAGTTTAATGTTTACTTGCAGGCACATGTCTACCAGGAGATGTTGCGGTTCTCATGCACTCTACGACGAGCACATGTCCCCAAGTGGGAGATAGATGTTATCCCTATTTTGTGGATAACTAAGGATATGATGTCTCGAGGCCCTCAAGTTGCAGATATGGAGTGCCGAGAGACTAAATGACCAACAATACCCTTTTCATAGATGAAAAACCCACTCACTACCACATATGGTCACAGATTTACAGATGGAATCCACCACACCAGTCAGCTTCCAGAAGGTAGTGAGCCTTGCCCTACGAGGTACAAGTCAGTATTATGGTGAGCATCATTTCAATACCTAAGCCATTTGATTATGTTGTATCTTATATTTCTCTAGATTTCATGATATGTGTTTGGACATTATGCCTTCTTCCCTGCTTCACCTTGGTGGTTGACATTGTGCCCTAATGAGTGGTATTTTTTGGGAATTGGTTTTCTACTGGGAAATCCCTTAATAAGACATTGTACCGTTCCTGACCATACTTACCATTTTCCATAATTTTTCCCCTTCGTTCCTTATCTCTTGGGATTTTAGGGTGTATTGACCAAAGAAAGGGTTGTCCCTCATTCTAAGGGAAGAAGGGGCTAAAGGCCCAAAGGGGTTGGTGTTGGGTAAAAGATAAAAGCAATATATGAACCTTCCAGATGCTTCACCCAGGGATTACCCATGAAAGCAATAAAGCACTTATCTTTGAATAAAAGGGGGCCCATAATATAACAAAGAAATGCCTGAAAGGTAAATTGAAGGATAGGAGGTATCATCATGAGCCTATATATCAGGTCCATGGATATATAGTGGTATGACATTCTCATTATCTGGTCACCAAACCAGGGATGTGACTCTCAATTGCATGGCTGGGAGAAAGGGGATCTCATCATGAGCCAACCTTCTCATTTAAATTAGGCATTTGTGGGTGACATTGCCACCATCTGGTCACCATGCTAGGGAAGTGACCTTCAACCTTTCCTTATGGTAAAGAAAATATAAAGAAAGAAAGATAAAAGGAAAATGATGGGCTTGGAAAAAGTGATCTGCGGACGAAGGTACCACACACCCTCTACAAAGGCACCCATGAATGAGACACTATGACCCCTAGTATGTCATAATCCCTGTGTCCATTGAGTCTTGACCCCATCCACCTCATACACTCTACATGGCTTAGAGAGGGAACTATTGGAGGCTCTCCTTGACCTAGGGCAAGATCTACCCAATAGGACATCTTACTTAAGCTTGAAAAGTCGCATAGTGTCTTTGAGATGTTAATTGTTTGATATGGTAATCTTTGATGCACATGATTAGATAGATTATTTATCGATTGGATCCACTTAACATGATGTGATGAATTGATATCCTTAGAGGGCGTGTTCATTTGTCTTTGCAGGACCTAGCTGGTGGACAGTTTTGGGAGAACAAGCCTAGCTTGGGCTTCCATGAGGCTACACGCCCACATGTTGGATTCTAGGGGCTCGCATGCCAGATGATAGAGAGTTCACTTGGAAGGCCTTGATGATGACTTGGATGACCTAGCCCACCCATTGCTTTCCAAACGATTTACCCAGGAGGGGAAAGACATCCCACTTTTGAGCATGATGTCAAGATATTGGGGGCTAGGGCTTGGTGGTGAGGTGCCACTCATTTACACTTGGACGTTTTGAGGAGAAGAGGGTTTTCATCATGATGAGATCACTTAGATGCTTGACACATGGCCTTGGGAGGCCCTTCCATGCTTCTCCAACACCAACAACCTCCTCAAAGTGGAAAAACGTCCCCTAAAGGGGTGACGCCATCCTAGATGAGGGTTTAATTTGTGAAAAAGATGAAATTTTAAGTGAATTGTTTAATATTATTGTGTTAAGGGGGAAATATTAGGGTTGTTGACCCCTAATATTATGTTTTACGTCTTATTTTGTGGACAAGCCATGTTGCCTAATGTTTTTATAAATATAGATCATAAGATCTCATTTTGAACACAACTCTTCCTCTTGTGAGAGGTTTTGGTTTGAAATTTTCATCCTCCTTAGCTCTTTTATCTCTTGTGCACTTGTCTTATGACTAATTTTATGAATGGTTGATGGAGGAAGGCCTAGTGCTATCTTTGGATGATGCTTTCTATCTCTTGTGGTGAATTGTCTTAATATTTCTCTTGATAATGGTATGGTTTTTACTCTCTTGTTGTCATTTTTTTTAAGTCAAGTTGTGTTATTCTATGCKATAGGTGGGAATTTTAAGGGAATACACCCCMACCATAGTCTTCACCATTTTTTCTTGCTTCATCTCATTGATCAAGGGTTTGYTAAGAGAAGTATAAGGGCATACACCCTCTTAGCTTAAACCCTAGCTTAGAGAAACTTGCCTTGGGAAGTAAAAGGGCTTACACCCCCAAGGAGGTAGCTTCTCTAAGATCCTTGTGACTCCATTAACCCAATAGTAAAGGCACTAGTCATTGATTTTGCATTGGAGATATAAAATTATTGCATTGGGAAACACAAATTTCGATCATTTTTGCTTCTTGCTAAGTGGATTGTTTTCCTTGTGCCTTGGGCACATCACAACCACTAGGGCATCCCCATATAGGGCCTACTTATGGATGTTGTTACAAAATATAAATTTCATCCATTAGTGTTGTAGAAACCCTAATCTACTTGCTTTAATAACTCTCTTATCAACCATTGGTTTTTGCTCAAAGTTTGCACATTTACTCTCCTTGTCCTAGCGCACTTTTTGGAAAAGTTTGAGGGGATTCTAGTTGTTTATTTTCTTTCTGTGATACATTGAATGTTACATCCATAAGGTTGATATAATTTTCTGCAGACAAGTGTTTACAACAACCTTATCTTTGTGCTAAGAGTTTTGGTTCTTCATCTTGAGTTTAGCTAGTCAATTGCTAGTCTTTCTCTGGCATTTTCTACTTGATATTGAGCACTTATTGAGCATATTATAGTATCCATCTCTTGCTGATATATACTGTCATCTATTGCTGAAAAATAGGAACAAAAATATTAACTTTCTGATCCAACTAACATATACTGTTTCAAGGTATGTTTTCTTATGTCTCGAGTAGGTACAATCCTCTGAAAAAGCACTATACTTGTGGGGCAGCCTTTACTTCAATTACAAGGCATCTCTCCCTACCCTTCATTCCATTCAGACTCAAACTATAGGGGCTTCACTTCCATTTATCTCCATCTTTGTCTCAATCCCCCTCAGGTCACTGGGATTGCCTCCCTAGAGTGACCTAGTCACCCTTGAAGTGCGTAGCCTACATCGAGGTGACATTGGGTGTAGGATTCCCATTGTTGTAGCACTTGTTCCGTGGTTGGGTCGGGTTTGCCTAACCTACAAATTGTACCATAACAGGAGGCATCACCAAACTCTCCATAGGGACTGAAAGAATAACCAGTCAGAGGAGTAGACTCTAAGTAACAAGTTCAACTTCCTAAGGCCATGCTAAACCCAAACCTTGGATGAAATGGACTCAAGAGTTTATGCTCTATTCAAAGGTGACATGATCACTGCCGATAGGAGATAATATTATTTTCTCACATGTCCTTTTTTGTTTTTTCATATTAAAAGAAATGCTTTGATACAGGAGAGGAAACACGTGTCGCGAGTAAGAAACTAGTTCCAAGTAGTGGAACATACCTATGCTCAATGCAAGGAAACTCTTGTGGGACACAGATACCCGGGGGGATGTTTCATCTATGGGTAAATGGTTATCAAGTTGCAAAGGATATATGGAAGGCACTGCTTGGCTAATGGTGAGAATTGTTGGGGAAAGAGGCTTATAACAAGAAAGTGTGCGTCGACATGAGGCTCAACAATGGAAGCAAGATAATGGGATGCAATTACAACTTAACCCAAAGAGTGTATTTTTTCGTAGATTTTAGTCTGCTAGGTCCAAAAAATTATAAAATAATACCCAAGAGAACTCCCCAAGCTAATGGTGACTAGAGTATTCATTTTTCCTAAGTAGTCTACTTGGTACCTGTTATCCCCATTTTGTGGATAAGTAAGGAGATTATGTCTTGAGGCCCTCAAGTTACAGATATGGAATGCTGAGAGACTACATGACCAACAATATCCATTTGCATAGATGGGGATCTCCTCATCACCACAGATGGTGCCAGAATTCAAGATGGCATCCACCACATCAACTGGCTTCCGGAAGGTGGGCCTTGCTCCATGAGGTACAAGTTAGTATTATGGTAAGCATCATTTCAATATTCAATCCATTTGAGTATGTTGTATATTAGATTGCTCTAGATTTCATTATATATGCTTGGACATTATGCATTTTTCCCTTATTCACCTTGGTGATTGACATTATGCCCTAGTAAGTGGTCTTCCTTGGGGATGGGTTTACTACTAGGAACTGCATTGAAGATCCATCATACCATTCCCGACCATACTTACCACCTTCCATCACTATTCCCCCCATATTTCCTTATATCTTGGGATTTTAGGGTGTATTGACCCAAGAAGGGGTTGTCCCTCATTCTATGGGAAGAAGGGGTTGAAGGCCCATAGGGATTGATGTTGGGTAAAATATAAAAACCTATGTATGAACCTTCTATATGCTTCACCCATGGATCACCCAAGATAGCAATGAAACACTTATATTTGAGTAAAGCAGGACCCACAATGAAATATGATTTTAAATGCTTAAAAGGTTAGTTGAAGGACAATAGGTCTCATCACCAACTCACCTATCACATCCATGAATATCTAGTGGTATGACATTGCTAGGATTTGGTCACCAAACCAAGGTAATGGCTCTCAGTTGCATTGCTAAGAAAAAGGGGCCTCATCACGAGCCAACCTTCTCATTTCCACTAGGTGTTTGTGGGTGACATTTCCATTATCTGGACACCACGCCAGGTTAGTGGCATTCAACCTTTCCTTAATATTATGAAAGAATAAAAGCATGGAAAATAATGGGATTGGAAAAAGTGCATTGTGGACAAAGGTACCACACACCCTCTATAAAGGCACCCATGAATGAGGCACTACGACCTCTTGTATGTCATGATCCCTATGCCTATTGAGTCTTGACCCCAACCACCTCACATACTTTACATGGCTTAGAGAGGGATCTCTTGGAAACTTTCCTTGACCTAGGGAAATATCTACCCATAAGGACACCTCATCAACCCTCTCATATTTAAGCTTGACAAGTCACATAGTGTCTTTGAACAATTAACTATTTGATATAGTGATATTTGATGCACATGTTTAGGTGACTCATTTATTGATTGGATTCACTTATCATGATGTTATGGCTTGAGATCCTTGGAGGGTGTGCTTGTTTTTATTTGAAGGACCTAGCTAGTGGACAATTTTGGAAGAACAAGCCTAGCTTGGAATTCCATGGGGCTTGAATCCCATAGGTGGATGCCAAGGGCCCGCGTGTCGGATGAGAAAGATCAAAATTGAAAGGACTTGGAGATGAGTTGGACGATGTATCCCAGCCCCCACATGCCAAACATTTTTCCTAGGAGAGGAAAAACGTCTCCTTTTTTAGCATGACGTCAATGGGGGGGTTAGGGCATGGTGGTGAGGTGATATGCAATGTCACATGGAATTTTTGAGGGAATCATGAAGGAAATGGTCTTATTGCTTGATATATGGCTTTGGGAATCCCCTCCACTCTCCTCCATCACCAACGACCTCCTCTTTGTGCCAAAACGTCCCCTAAAGGGGTGACATCCATATGAATTAGGGTTTTTCTTATGTGCAAAAGTGATTTTTTAATGAATTGTTTAATATTACTTTGTTAAGGGGCTAAGATTAGGGTTGTTGACCCGTAGTCTTGTGGTTTACCCCTAAATATGTGGACAAGTCACCTTGGTGACATTTTGTATAAATAAAAGATCATAAGATCTCATTTTAACATAACTCTCCCTCTTGTGAGAAGTATTTGTCTGTAATTTTCGCTACCTTTGGAAAATTTGTCTCTCTGGGATCTTGTTTATGGTTATCTCTTGATGTTATGGTTGATGGAAGTGATGCGCTAGCCTTGGAAGGCTCCTCCCCTGCTATTGTGGTGGATTATCTTAGCATTTTTCCTTGAATTGGTATGGTTTTTACTTTCATGCTATCATCTCTTTAAAGTCAAGGTTATTGTGCTAGGAGCTAGGTGGGAAGTATAAAGGCATACACCCTCACCATAGTATTTATCATTTTATGCTTCTTGTTAATGGTTAAACAAGGGTTTTCTAAGAGAAGTATAAGGGAATACACCCTCTTAGCTTAAACCCTAGCTAGAGAAACTTGCCTTGGGGAGTAAGAGGGTTTACACCCCCAAGGAGGTAGCTTCTCTAGCTCTTTCTTTGTATGACCCAATTTACCCAATTATTAAGAGCACTAGTCATTTATTATTGCATTGGAGATTGAAAATCATTGCCTTGGGAGATGTGATTTTTGTGAATTATAAGTCTATCTTATTTTGAAAGTTTTCTTTGAGGCCTTGGCTCTCTGAACTCATTGAGGCATCCTCTTTCTCCCAATAGTTTGTTTGTTGTACTAAATTGTTTCCTACAACCATAAGGATGCAAAAAACCCTAACCCTAGACCATTAATATCTCACAAAGTAACCCCAAGAGAAACCCCAAACTTCACTCACTTAATCTACTAATTACGACACACTTTTTAGGCTAATTTGGGGCACATTTTGATGGTTGATTTTGTTGTTGTACACCTTTGAATGCTACAACAATAAGGCTGATAATTTACTGCAGAAAATCATTTCATAACAACCCTCTTACTTGCTCTCAAAGTACTTCATAATTCATAGTCAATTGCTAGTTTTGCTTTGACATTGGTTAACTAGTCTTATGTTCACTTTATGCTAATTTATATATCTTTATTTGTTGATATACATTAGTTACTAACTGTTGTTGTTAGGGACAACAAGCTTCACTTCCTTGTCCACTTGATTATATTGCAACATATGCTTGTTTTTCTTGTGTATTGGGCAAGTACTCACACAAGACCTCATTCCAAGACCTTAATACCATTTAGACTTGACTTCAAGGGACTTTATATCAATATTCATCATTTTCCCCCCTAGGGTCACCTAGATTCCCCCCTTGAGGTGAATTCCTCACCTCTAAAGTGACAGGGACACCTACCTAAGGTGACAGTGGTGGGTGACCTCTTAGTTGTCGCCATTTAGTGGTTGGGTCAGGCTTTGCCCAACCTACTACTTGTGCGATAACATTTTGGTGATGTTGCTCGGGAGGATTTTGAATCTTCTTTGGAACCATAACGACACTTTGGTAAGCTATCCCAAAGACTAACCCTTAGCTTGTTTGGCAACTCCACCCAAGGGATGCTCCCTTTCCACCTTTCTTGATGAGCTCATTTTGAAACTCATGTGGTGACTCCCCCTTCCCAGAACCTTTCCTTTTCCAAACCTTTCCCCCCTGGGAGGTTCAAACCTTCTAAGGTTTACCAAATAAGGCCTCCTCTCAAGTCTCCCGTTGTTAAAACCCTTTTCCATAATACCGTTCCTCTTGCTCCAATTGCTCACCTTTGGGAAAAATACCTCTAGAAACCCCTTAACATGGCCAATATCCAAGGTTACCCTAATACAATGCCAAAGGAAGTCAACAAGTGGTTGCCATGGTTCCCAGGAAACAATGTGATAACCGCTGAAGATCATCTTTATTTCATTGGTCAGGACATGGATAATGCAGGTATTGAGCATGAATATGTGGGCATGAAATTATTTTTCTCATCATTGACTGAAGAATCCCTTGATTGGCTCAAAGGACTCCATGGCAATCATATCACATCTTATGACGCTTTTTCCAATTCTTTCAAGAATAGATGGTCAACAATTGAAAATGGTGGAACAATTCGGGCTCAGTTTAGTCAGATAAATAAGAAGGAGAATGAGATGGTGAAGGAATTCAATTCCAGGTTTGACAGGTTGTACAATCAAATTCCAACAAATTTTCGTCCTACAACATCATCAATTTGTCTCCTTTACATGAATTCTTTTGAAGAGTAGTTTAGATTTATTCTCAAAGACAAGAAGCCCACATCATTGGCACTAGCTAAAGAGTACATTGTCGATATTGAAGAAAACCTCCTTGATTCAAAGGTGGAACCTTTTCACTACCCTCCTGTAAGAGCATAAGGAAAGACTAAAGTTTCCAACAACAGTGTTCCTGATCTGATTTCTCTCTTAACTCAAAAGATAGACCAAATGAATACTCAGTTTATTCAAGTGAAAAATGAGCTTATGAGCCATATGACTATAGTGCAAAGAAATCAATCTTCTCCCAGACCTTAGTTTTCCGTACATCACAGAGATGCCACCAATTGGAAACCAAGACCTCAACAAGAAGCAAAGCCCAAAGATACTTTAAAACTTGTTGGGATAGTTGATGTAGAAGCTTGCTGCCTTCCATGCCAAGAACCCCATAGGGAAGATGAATTTCCCCTGACAAGATGAAGATTCTCTGGATGATATGAACTTCATTGATATGATTTTAATTTTGAAAAGGAACAAGTTACCTAAGAGAAGATCAATGAAGCCAAAAGAAGAGGAGAAAGAGAGGGGGGAGTATGGACCTTGAATAAATTGACAAATGATCAGAAGAAGGAATTGAGGAGGAGGGAATATTTGACCTACACTAGAAGAAATAAAGCTTTATCCCCTCCGTCACAACTTGATACTCTTCTTCCATCAGTAGAAAAGGTGGCTCCTCCACCACCGCTGGTATGTAGGTTGCTTCCTAAGCCAACTCCTACATATGATATTCAGTTAAATATAGATGTTGCAAGCATGTTTGGAAAACTGAATATGAGGGTCGTAGTGACAAAGATGTGTAAGATCCCTTTTGTAAAAAGGGAAGTTTTCAAAGTCTTGCATGTGTCAACCAAGAAGGAAGGCCTCCCATCCTTTTGAACACTATGTATCTTGATCGGCCAAGGGACACGAACCATCCTTTCTATCTTTCAATAGGCATGAATGGCCTTCGCTTGAAAAACTGCATGCTTGATTCAGGGGCCTCAATAAATGTCATGTTATTGAAGGTAATGAAACAACTTGGTTTGAAGACAATCCGACCTTATGGCACTATTTGTGGTATTTATTCATGGAGGGTCGAGGTCTTGGGGGTGTGTGAAGACGTTGAGGTATTGTTGATAGATTTTCCACATATCAGCGTCCTCATAGACATATTGGTGATTGATTTTATGGATGCATAGGGGATTCTCTTGTCCAGGACATGGTCCTCAACTGTAGGGGGTTTTCTTAACATGAACCTTATACATGCATATATTCCCATGGGTGATGGCACGTATGAGATCTTACATAACAGAGAAAAGAAAGATAGACTTGTGATGGATCTAAGGGGCCCTAATTATATCAGTGAACACTACTATGATATGCCTCCACAAGTTTTTGAGTATGATCCATCCGAGTTACCCTTCATACAAGAAGATTCCATAGAGATGTTTCTAGGATGGACATATAAGAAGAAGACTGAAAAATACCCTGGGAAGGAACTGGGGTTTATTGATATTATGTAGGAAGAAGGCGAGAAACATGAAGAAATCGTCAAAGAAAAAATCCGCACAGAGCCTCCATAGGATAAGAATACACCTTGCATCAATTTCAATGAAGGAAGTCTTACACTCATGTGGGACAAAAGAAAGGGCAAGCCCAGATATGACCAGAAAGATAACAACTCATGAATTGGCCCTTACATCATCATGAATAAGTCTGATAAAGAAAGGTACTATATGCCAGCATTAAACGGGAGGAAGATGCCACTACCAGTGGATGGATCTCTTCTCCAACCTTACATCTAGGTCACATGGCTTCTTCAGGGCCCATGCCCTAGGTAAGTAGGTAAGTCATATTTCTTTCCCCTGCATTTCGCATCTTCATTGCTCATACTAATTTAGATGCATCTCATTTTCATTTTGCTCTACTTGCATATTGATTTCATGCTTAGCTTAGAATTTTTTGAAAAAATGTCAATTTTTTTCTTTTCTAGTTTAGTTTTCGTTTTCGTTTTTGGATATATATATATATATATATATGGATGAAGGATGATAGCACCACCCTAGATGCTTTGATCCCTTTGTCTTAGTTTTTGGCAGGCACATGTCTACCGTGAGATGTTACGGTTCTCATGCACTCTACGATGAGCACATGTCCCCAAGTAGGAGCAATATGTTATCCCCATTTAGTCGATAGCTAAGAAGATCATGTCTCAAGGCCCTCAAGTTGCAGATATGGAGTGATGAGAGGCTACATGACCAATGATATCCTTTTGCACAGATGTAGACCCTCCTCACCACAACAGATGGTTGCATACTTCTAGATGGCATTCACCACATCAACTGTCTTTCGGAAGGCAGTGGGCCTTGCTCCATGAGGTACAAGTCAGTATTATGGTAAGCATCATTTCAGTATTCAATCCATTTAAGTATGTTGTATCTTAGATTGCTCTAGATTTCATGATATATGCTTGGACATTATGCCTTTTTCCCTGCTTCACCTTGGTGGTTGGCATTGTGCCCTAGTAAGTGGTCTTCCTTAGGGATGGGTTTTCTACTAGGAACTCCCTTGAAGATCCATCCTACTACTCATGAACATACTTACCACTTTCCATCATTATTCCCGCCCCCCATTTCCTTATCTCTTGGGATTTTAGGGTGTATTGACCCAAGAAGGGGTTGTCCCTCATTCTATGGGAAGAAGGGGTTGAAGGCCCAGAGGGATTGATTTTGGATAAAAGATAAAAGCCTATGTATGAACTTTATAGATGCTTCGCCCAGGGATCACCCAAGAAAGAAATGAAACACTTATATTTGAGTAAAGGGGGACCCACAATGAAATATAATTTAAAATGCTTAAAAGGTTAGTTGAAGGAAAGGATGTCTCATCATAAGCCTATCTATCA
>ML780210.1:1223856-1238744 GCA_009831015.1 Picea engelmannii
AAACTACTTAGAAACCCTTGGATCTTCCCAACACCTCATTCCAAGAGATTCATACCATTTAGACTTGAATTCTAGGGACTTCATTTCCATTTTCATTTGTCTTCATCATTTTCCCCCTAGGGTCACCAGGATTCCCCCCTTGAGGTGACTACCTCACCTCTAAAATGACAGGGACACCTGCCTAAGGTGACAGTGGGTAGGTAAACTCTTAGTTGTCGTCGTTTAGTGGTTGGGAAGAGATTTTCCTAAACTACAACTTGTGTGATAACAATATGGAAAAGGGTTAAACTTATACCAAAATAAACATCCTTTCAAATCCATTTAACGAGTGTGAAAGAGACAAGTTCACTTGTAAATATTTTCATTTTTTCGGGAGTCGGAAAATAGCTTAACCAAGACTCGACGGGAATCCCCTAGGTAGTGGTCATAATGATATTGAGTAAGAGTAATGAGGTTTGAACACAAATTCATATCGAGACTATAGGGGACACCTAGACCTATGGAGTAGCTTCTGCATTGGCACGAAATGGAAAAAAAAAATCTAACTAGGGTACCCGTGTTTGGTAAGTCTCTACCACTTAATAACAACATTTATAGTAGTATCAAGAAGGTTATGTGTCGCTAAGAAATGGGTTCCAACCTAGGGCATGTGAATCACGGTCATAGGGCGAAGCAAAAATGAAAAGTGGGGTGAGAACCTATCTTATATGCCAGTGACTGTATATACCTGTCGGAGGCACAAATGGGCGACATGATGCTGGAAATCCATAAAAAAACTTGGACAAGAACACTTCAAACTAGGTATTACACTGCACAATTAGTCCATATGGTAAAAAATAAGAAAGATAGGGTAAAAACTATATAAAGTGGGTAAAATTTTTCTACAAATAGTAAACTAGGAATTTTTTACCATGTCATTTGAGTTTTTCACCCGCATAGTGCTTTTGAGGCCATATTACCCACGATCTTCCAGTGAAGATTTTAGGAGCTACGATCAACGAAATTGGAAACTGTATGGACCAAGTAAGTGATCATCCTATTCTCTTTAATTTCCATGGTTTGACTATTAGATTTAGTGCTCAAATTTTGAGTTTTAGAGGACGGAAAGTGAAAACTAGGGTGTACGCAGGATACAATTTATCGGTTCGCATACATGACCCCATGTACATGGGAAAAGCAAAGCCTACCAGCGTATATCAATCCCTATAGGCAACTGTTATAGTGGTAACTTGTGTGCAACTCCACACACAAGTTTTTTTAATAAAAATTGACTCAAAATTAGATGTTTCCTTTGTAGGATGGTTATCAAATGGAGAGAAGGGGAGCATGAGGAGGTTGATGCTGCAATGGAAAGAGATACGAGGGCCCAACAAGATTTGCAAAGATGTGGGATATGTAAATTTTGGGCCATAAAATGAATAAGGGATTAAGTGAGGTTTCTCCAAACAATGACAAACTATTGGGATCCAGAGTCCGAGACCTTCAATCTCAGTGGGAAACCATTGAGAATCGAAGTGGACGATATTTATTTTATCACATGATTGTTTCATTGAGGCGAGATGGTAAATCTCAAAGCCTGAGGGGATGGAGGTATGAGGACTATGGAGGATTACATCACGACCTACTATGTTGTAGTCACCGAGAAAGTAGGAAGGCAACTTGCTATCAGGGTGATTGAGGACATGAGTCTAAAGATCGTCATCTTAGTACTCACACAAATATCAGGATTGGCCTCATTGTACTAGGCGTTGAGGTCGATCATGTTCTATGTTGTGGACTATTTGAGACCCACAATTTACGCTTGGTGCACCTCACTACTAGCCAACATGAAGATCCAGCTGACGAACTGCAAACTCGGGAGGATGAGGAAATTCGAGTTTGCATCCATTTTGTGTAGTTTTTTCTTCAAGATGGCTCCAAATCTAATCCCTATAGTATAGATTACTCCACATGGTCTTCGTGATCCATCCATGTCACGATGGACCAAGGTGATGAGGTGGCTAGGAGGTGGTAGGGTGCGAACTCCCTACAACGATGAGTTCTTTCATCGATGGAAATGACAGATCATAGCCATCGATGATTATCCCTATGAAGGGATTGACTACCGAGGGGACCGTGACACGCCATGGACACCGGGATCCACCTTTGGAGAGATCGGTGAGAATCAATTTTTATATATTTGTTTTTTTGTGTATCATGTATTAACGGTTATTTTTTCACGTAGACGTAGGTCCACGACGACCAGACGTGTATCCACAACATCAACACAAGGGTCGAGGAGATGAGATGGTTGGCGGGGGCATATAGAGAGTTCTCCAGAATGTGCAGGGACCTATCTCGTATGACACACATGATTCCTTTGGTCCAGGTGGAGGATCTGTCAGAGGTGATGCAGCAATAAGTGGTGGATGTACTCTGTGCGTGGGTGAGACTCTTCCGGAGTATTGCAAACGCCATGGTGTGCTATCATGACACGCATCTAGGACCTTAGGCTTAGATGCCACGACTATGTGATGTACCAGTCGTATATGTATTTTTGAGGGCTACGAGCCCAATTTTGTAATATGAAACCATATTTTTTGGACTTAATGGATGAAATATAAAAAAAATACTTTGGTCTTTGACTTTATTTGCATATATTACAATGGATAAATGTATGAATGTGTGTTTTATTTACTTAGTTATGTGACAAATTCCAATCTAAAATGTAATTAACATATGCATTATATACTTGATTAGAACTTCGAGGGATGTGATTATAAGTAATAAAATCAAAATATCGCTCCAAAAGTTGTACATGGAGGAAACGTCGAAGTAATGTAGGATCTCTTACTCGGTAACTGTCATTCAATTCACATACAACTAACTGGGAATCCAGGTGAACCTCTAAATATCGAACACGATGTGAAATGGTGTCGCGTAATAGCTCTATAACGGTGCTATATCAGGCCACATTATTCATTCATGGCTCTAGAAAAACACCACATGAAGACACAAGTGGTCCCTTGGGTGAATAGTTAACCCAAGCGACAGAAGCCATGTTCCACGTATGATGACTGGCACCATCTGTGAATACTAAGTACATCAAAGATTTCGTTGACATCTGCCAACCATGGAAAAACTCAATAAGCAATTCAATGACACAAATCAATAAAAAGAAGTATATACACTAACATACAACAATATACGAAGGTCATGCCCGATCTTGAAGGCTCAAGCGTAACACCTTTTAAGGTAGAGCCCATTTCTGGGCTTGTCCAAAATATTCCCTTCATAATATTCTAATTCATAGGCTCCTTTTTCAAGGGCACGTCGCAAGATATAAGGATTGTGCCACATGGGATTGAAATTTCCTTCCCCCAACGGTTCCTTAGCTTGGTCATAAAGGACCAATTCACCCTCAACGTCCTGGCGAGGACAAACATACTTATCGTATTGGACCTTAACACATCGTTTATTCACTTTGATGGTTGTAGACGCATCTCAATGTTGTTGATCGAGTTGCTCTAAGTGTTCGAGGTGGTATTCGATATCAATCATCTTAGGTAGGAGCTCGTTCGCCAAATTAAGAGAAGGGATTTCATATTCAATAGGAATAATCAACTCCACTCCATGGATTAACTGAAATGGTGAGAAATCGATGGAAGTCTTTACCGTGGTTCAGTATACCCATAGTGCAGGGTAAAGCATCACATGCTAGTTAGATTTGCCTTGTCTGACAGTTTTTTGCAAAATGGTCTTTAGAGATTTATTCATGTCCTCTACTTGTCCATTTTCCTGGGGATAATAGGGGTAAGAATGATCGTGTGTAAACCCCAATCTTGATGCTAACTCTGTCATCATCTCATTCTAGAAGTGACTTCCATGATCAGTGACAATATCTTTCGGGATTCCGAACCAAGCTATAATCTGATTGAATATAAAAAGTGTTGCAGTCTCGCCATCAGATTTAACATTAGGCATGGCCTCAACCCATTTAGTAAATAATGTGTGGCCATGATAATATGATGGTTCCCCCTAACAGAGGCTGGGTTGGAGTCCATGAAATCCACCCCCCACTTAGTGAAGGGACCGATGGTAACGATTGGATGAAGAGGGGCAGGGTTGAGCATATCTTATGAAGGAACACCTGTCAAGGGTGACACTTCTTGACCGCTTCAACGCAATATTTAAAAATTGACAACCAAAAATAACCAACTGGCAATATCTTTTGGGTTGTCGTAAGCCCGTATAAGTGACCACTACACAACCCACTATGAGAGTCATTGAGAACGGCCTCAACCTCCTCGTGAGTCAAATAACGATGCAAAATATCATCTACCCCTCGACGATACTACGTGTCACCGATAATAAGGTAGTTCTTTGCCCGATGGTGTATACGTCATCAGTCGTCTCTTGAAAGATGTTGGGGAAGTTTCAAGGTTTGAATATAGATTAGAATATCTCCACACTAGGGGTCCGAAGATGAGATAAGGAAGATATGTTCATCCGCGAATGAATTGTTGTGAAAAATATGCTCCTCCTGCCTAGCGAAGTTTGACATCAACTTTGCAAAAACTGACGACTTTTTGGATTTTACGGAGGCAAAATCAAGATCAAATTATTGCAAAATAACAATCCATTTATTGTATTTACCCACTATGATACGCCTTGTAAGGACGTACTGAAATGGATTGATATCAACAACCATGATATTCTTGCAAAGTAAGATATAGTGACGTAATATCTAAACTGCATGCACGCCTACTAAGGCTAGCTTCTCTACGTGGGAGTGTTATCCCCATTTTGTGGGATAACTAAGGAGATCATGTCTCGAGGCCCTCAGGTTGCAGATATGGAGTTTTGAGAGACTACATGACCATCAATGTCCACTTGCACATATGGAATTCCACTCTATCACCACATTATGATCCACTTTCAGTGAATCCATCACACCGGATAGCTTCTGGAAGATAGAAGGGTCTTGCTCCTTGTGGTACAAGTTAGGTATTGTGGCAGGTAATGACCCTAATATTTAAGGCATCTGAACATGTTGTATTTAAGCTTATTTTGATTATAGAACGCTTGCTTGGACATTATGACTTTGACCCTGTTTCACCTTGGTGAGTGTCATATATTTCATAGTAAGTGGCCAACCTTTGGGAAAGGTTTGTGACTAGGAGACCCTTAAGGGGTTATCATACCATTCCCAACCATACTTACCACTTTCTGCCCATTACATTCCCATCATAGCATTCTCCTAGGTCCTTTGAATTTAGTGACCCAAGAAGGGCATGTACCTCATTTCATGGGAAAAAGGGGGTTGAAGGCCCAGAGGGATTGTTGTTGGCTAAAAGAATAAAAGCCTATATATAAACCTTCCATATGCTTCGCCCACGGATCCCCGAGAAAGTAATGAAATGCTTCTCTGTAAGAAAAATGGGACCTACAAAAATAAATGATAATGAATGCTTAAGGGGCTAGTTGGAGGATAAGAGGTCTCACTATGATCCGACCTATCATGATCATGGGTATTTAGCGGTATGACATTAGCATCATCTGGTCACCAAGCCAGGGTAGTGGCTCTCAGTTACACAATTGAGAAAAAGGGGGTCTCATCATGAGCTATCCTTTTCATCTTCATGAGGTACTTGTGAGTTACACTATCATTATTTGGACACCACGACAAGACAATAGGCTTCAACTTGTTCCTTAAAGCATAAAATAAATAAGGAATGGCAAGAAAATGGGCTTGGAAAAATTGCATCACAAACGAAGGTGCCAAACACCCTGTACAAAAGCACCCATGAATGAGATAATATGATCCATTGTATGTCATGAATATCATCGACCTATGAAGTATAAAACCCTTCCACCTCGTCATCCACTACATAACCCTAAACCTAATAGGAGTCCTATGACACCCCTCCCATACTTAAACTTGGTCAATTGTATAGGGTTTTGAGCATTTGTTTAATTTGATGAAGTAGTTTTGATGCACATGTTTAGGTGGCTTGCGTATTGGACGTGGTTTACACTTTTCATGATATCTTTGACTTGAGATTTTTGGAGGGCGTGCCCTTTTGTTTTGCAGAACCTTGCTTGGTGGCCAGTTTTGGGAGAACAAACCTACCTTGGGCTTCCATGGGGAAAGAAGCCCACCAGATGGATGCCTAGGGTCCGCTTGTTGGATGATAGAGACGTGTCTTTGGGGGCATAGAATACATCATGACCGACGTAACCTAGTCCCTACCACCCAAACGACTTGCCTAGGAGAGGAAAAACGTCACCTCCTTGGGGGTTGATGTCATGAGGGGGGCAAGGTTTGGTGGTGATAGAGTTGTACATTGACACTTGGCATACTTTCATCAGATGAGGCATGGAGAAGAATTAATACATGATGAGGAGGCTCAAAGATCCCCAATGACTTCCACATCTTCTTCAACAAGTTTCTCAAGTGCCAAAACGTCCCCCTAAAAGGGTGACACCATCTCACTTTGGGGTTTCTTTTGTGCAAGAGTGAATTTTAAGATGAATTGTTTAATATTATTTTGATGCAAGGAGTAACATAAGGGTTGTTGACCCCTTATCTTATGTTTTACCCTTGCTAAGTTGACAAACTATCTGTTAGACATTTTGTATAAATAAAGATCAAGTGAATCTCATTTAGAACATAACTCTCACATTGTGAGAAATACTTGGCTGAAATTTTCGTTGTTCTTGAAAATTATGGTGTTTATCTCTTGTGAAAATATCTTTTGGTTATATCTCTTGATGAATGGATGGAGCTAAGTAAGACACACCTCTTGGAAGCTTGTTGTCTTGATCTTGAATGGTGATTTGCTTGGTGAAACTAGGGTTTTGATCTCTCTCTCTCTTGGAATTGGTAAGGAAAAATTTTCATTGCTAATTGTTTCTTTCTCTTTCTTGGTTATGGTTGTCTGAAACCCTAGGAGGAGGATGTTGGATACGCCCTCCATTAATCTTCATCTAATTTTCTAAAGTTTACGAGTTATTTTGCAAAGTTTGCGAGGAGGAATACGAGTGTGTATACCCTCTTAGATTTACCCTAAGTTTAATTGGCATACCCTAGGGAGAAAAAGGGATTACACCCATAGGGTATTTGTTGATCTAAATCTTCAATCCAATACCCCATTCACCCAATTTTAAAGGCACTAATCTGAATATTTTTCCATTGGAGAAATAAAATAGTGCATTGGAAAACATGAATTTTTTCCATATTAACATTTTGTAATTTGGGTTTTGTTCCTTCTGCATAGAGCACCTCTAAGCCACTAGGGCCTCCCTTCTAAAGGGGTATTTCTTGATGTTGTCACAAACTTTATCTACAGCCATTAGGGCTGCATAAACCTTAATCAAACTTCTATAATAACTCTTCAATCAACCAATGAAAGTTGTTTAAAGTTTTCCCACATAAACTACTAGGCCTGGTGCATTTTTTGGTAGACTTTGGGGAAGTTTTAGTGGCTGATATTCTTGCTTTAATAACTTTTTAGTTGCAGCCATAAGTATTATAATTATCACTGCAGTAACTTGTTTATGACAGCCTTGGTGTTATGCTAAAGTCTTTCTCTTTCATTCTTTAGTTAAACTAGTCTTTACTAGCTTGTCTCTTGCTTATTCAACTAGACTTTTAGCACTTATTTTACATCTCTTATTATATTTTATATGCTGATATATATCCCTGATTGTTTCTACATTTAGGGAAAAAAAATTAACTTGCTTCTCCTCCTAACATATTACAAGCATACTTGGTTTTTCTTGTGTCTCGGCCAGGTACAAACATTCTCAACAGGTAGCCAAGGACTTGGAAACCTTAAAACCTTCCCCAAGACTCATTTCCAAGTTCCCTTTTCCATATAGAAACTTGACCTTTAGTGACATCCATTCATACATCACATTTTTCCTCTCAATCCCCCTTAGGGTCACTGAGATTCCCCCCTTGAGGTGATAGTGGGTAGGTTCTCTCTAAGTTGTCACCATTTTGGTGGTTGGATTAGGATTTTCCCAACCTACAACTTGTGCGATAACATGGAGTATTTAAGTTCGGGACCAACTAGATTTTAGATAAGGTAGCAGATAACGTTCTCATGGAGCTCATCATCTTCCTAAAAAAGAACCATACCAAATGTCCCTTCTGACACGAAAATGTTAAATATGAAATATCTACTCTAGTCCGGGGGATTCAATAAAGGTGTTGATACCAGGGATTTCTTAAGAGCATAAAAGGATTCCTGGGCTTGTTCATCCCATATGAACGGAGTGTCCTTTTTCAAGAGACACGTGAAACCCTTAGTTATATTGGCATACTTAGCTATGAATCGACGTAAGAAGTTATCCTTCCCATGTAAACCTTGAAGTTGTCAAGTATTGCACAGGGGAGGCAATCGAAGTATTGCCTCAATCAAAGTATGAATCCTAAAAGGCATATAGACCTAACACAAAGGATGCATTTGTGAGGGTTCAATCGAATGTGATAATAACGACATCTTTCAAATACTAGTCGAAGCTGAGTCGAATTATCTACTCTCTTGCGAGAATGAGCAGCGAGATCATCTAGATAAGCTTCGACAATATGCTTAAGATTGTGAAACGCAAAGTTCATGGCATGTTGAAAGGTTGCTCTGACGTTTTTAAGACCGAAAGACAATTTTCGGTATGCAAAGGTACCCCAAGGACAAATAAACATCATATTGTGTTGATTCTCGGGTTTGATTTGAATTTGATTATAACTTAAAAATCCATCCATAAAATAAAAGACTTAGCTTCCCTCACACTCATCAATAATCTGATCAATAAAGGGAGTGGGGAAGTTATCTTTAGGACAAGCTTTGTTCAGGTCCCTAAAATGCATGCATCTGTGGATGATTCCTTGCTTATTATATACGAGAATGAGGTTGGACACCCATTCGTTCAAGGGAACTAGGTAGATGAAGCCAACATCAAGCAACTTCTCCACCTTTGACTTAATAGTAGGGGCCTTCCTAGGATTTACAACTCTAAGTTGTTGTCAAACAAGTTTAGCATTCATATAAGTTTTAATTACATGTTCGCTAATATTGGGGTCGATCTATGGAATCTCTTCGTACGACCAAGCAAATACATCTCGGAATTCCTTGAAGAGATCGATGTAGATATGAATTTCTTGAGGCAAGCAATCCACATCGATATATACGTTTTCGATTTTTCCAGGGGTTCGAGAGATGTCGATCGTGATGGTAGGAGAAATGTTCACCATGTTTCCTTTGGCATATATACAAAGTGTATCTAATGGAACCATGATGTGACAGACCATCTCACTCAGGGTGGACCTAAACTCATCATGTTCAATCCTCACAAGCTCTGGAGAAAATAGGATCTATGATGCATATCGTCCCAAGGCCTGTCAGGACTAGAATGGCCTCTAAGATTGCTTCATCTGATGGTAAAATATCATCAAGGAAATCGTGTGAACAATATGATTCTACAACCCATATGGGCTCTAAGATGAGATCCACCTTGTCTATCCGTGAGGAGGAAGGATCCATGTCGATAGTAACTTCTTGTATAGGTTGATATGTAATTTCCACTATAGATAGTGACATCTCCATCCCAATGTGAAAATGACCTTCATGCGACATAAGCAGAGAAGGTAGGCTCCATGGGTCGCGAAAATGTGAAGTACAGAAAGGAATAGACCTCAACGATGATGAAGACTCACCAAAGACGACATTAATGTAAGAGATTGGTGTCGTGAAATAAAAAGTTCCCATCAAGGAGGAATACATTTTGACACCAAAATTCTCAGTTTCATACTGAGAATTATCAATAACGGGGATCGAAGGCCCCACCGATGCAATAGGACCATAATGCACAAAGGACAATTGGTTGATCATCACAATATTTCCTTACCAAGGAAAGCATAACACGTGGAAAATCAACAACACAATGGTTGTCATAGCGTAAGTCCAATTACACCCCAATAAAATATTGTAGTCGAGAGGCGCATTAAACACCTCGACCTCAACCTCCTCAGTCTTTCTGCCTAACTTGACTAGGAAAGTGGTTAGGATACCATGGGGTCTAAAAGAACGCCCATCGAATGCAGTTAACCTAGTCATAGATTGAGAAATGGGTGGAGAGCCAATGGATTTCCAACAAGCCAAAGACATCACGGATGTCGAAGCACCTTCATCAATTACAATACATTTTATGGTAATATCCATACTCTACACATGGATTTGAAAGGCCACATGGTAAGGTAAGTGAGGAATAACATATGTGACATCAAACTTGATAACCTTTGAGTCACACGAGTCTAGATATCCCAACGCAAATAATGAGGCATTCCTCTGTGTGGGACACGTTTGGAACACCTCCAAAGATGACATCACACACGGGGTTTGGCCCAAATCCTAGACAATCAAGTAATTTTTGGCAACTATGGCATTAGGATTGTGGGCAGAGCACTTAACGACTCCTTTCAAAATATCAGGTGAAATTTTAGGCTTATTAATCTACAAAGGTGTTCCTAGAGGAGGAGGATCTGGACCTAAAATAGGCTTTGAAGAACCATAATCACGAGATCGATAATCTCAAATTTAACCATATTGACACATAGATGCCCACCATCATGTGCCGAGGGGTTTTGAATTCCACTTGAGGCAGTTACAGCATTGGAGGCTCCCGAGGTCATATTTTGGTTATTTTGAAACGGGTTAGTCAACATAATAGGATGATGCGCTATGAGCCTTGAGGTTTCCTCAACTTGGGGGCATAAGTGGGTATGGTGATCATATTTACAAAGTTTACAGGGAAACTTCACCTTCCTCTTTTCTTTCTTTCCCTCGCCAACATTATTATTATATTTATCATTATTATTGTCATCCTTGGCTTTATTATTATTATCATTATTCCCATCCTTACAATTATTACCTCAACCTTTCTTCTTGTTCCCTCTGGGTTGTTGGTTACTGTTTGGGTTCTTCGACTGTAAAATAATGCACATCCGCTGACTGGGTGATTGAGGAAGAACTTGTAGCTTGTCCTACCGCAGACTAGTTAAGAGAAAAATCTTTCAGCTAGTTTGTCACCTGGTCTGTAGTCTTAGAACTTGCGGAGGCTATGATTCCACTGACATGAGGCCCAGGCATTTGTCTAGGATCGTAATTCAACCACAACACATCAGGGATAATTTCATAGAGCATCCCAGATTGAGCATATATAAGGTCCAACTTTTGGGCTTTGAAGATGGCCTCTTCCTCAAAGGTCACTTTGGATGTAGAAACATGCTTCAAAATGTAAGGAAATAAGGACTTAAGGAACCATTCCAATAGAAACTTTGGAGGAATGTAAACTTTAATCAACCTCTTCCATCTACACCACTCTTGGATATGATTGGAGATGTGGATAGATTTATCTTAACGAAAAGCCGATAAAAGTTATATGCTAGCATCGTAACGAACTAACAATTGGAAGTGGTTGAGAAAAACCAAGACCAACTCATTGAAATTTCCATAGGTGCCCCTAGGTAGCTCAATGTACCACTTCATGACAACCCCCGTAAGGGTGCGTTCAAATAGTCTCAAACAAATAGAATCATCATTAAGGGAGTTAGACGAGCACCATAGGTGAAAGGTAGTCACATGATCACTCGGGTCCTCACCAGTCTTGCCCTCAAACTTTGGAATGTTAGAGGGAAGCTTGGTAGGGATGGGGGGTCATGACGGATCATGACACATTGGGTCATTCATAAATTTTGACAAGTCTGGAAAATTTAACGTGGCTAGAAAAGGGAGCTAGGGTTGTAGCGTTTGAGAACATGCTCCAAGGAAAGATTGGTTTTGAGAGATCACAGGCTAAGAAGGGTTCTGGTACACACCATGGCCTTGTCCGGTAGGATAGTATCCTCCTCCCAACTAATTCATAAAGGGTAGTAAGGGCATCATTACCAAGGAATCTTCTTGCGAGGAGAAATCGACGTGATAAAAATTACTCATGTGAGGATATATGTTGTCCCCAGATGAAGGAACTTCGTGCGGGGGATTGCCCATACTATAAAAATGACTCCCCTCGGATGAAACACCCGAGGATAGAGGGATGTTTTCCATGAGAAAAAGTGTTTGTATAAACATGCATAGTGGAAGAAGGATATATGGACGGGATATACGATGTAGAAGGATTGCCCATTTGAGCACTCCATTTTGGAATAGTGTAACTAGGATTGGGTCCGGAGTAAGAAGGATTCCACCCTCCTATTGTGGGATTTGGTTGAGAGATATGATCCCCACAAAACGAGAAAGGATTATAAGGAGGCATCGTTCCCCATACCCAAAACTAGGATTCACATAAGACATTGAAACAAAGGATGACAAGTGTGAAGTCGTGTATGGCATACAAAAAGAGAAAGGATTAGAGGCCCAAGGCCTTGGCCGAGTACTATGATTCAACGTACCACTCGGTAATACAAAAGAATTCATTCCCATGGGATGAGAAGAGACCATGGGTTGGGTAGCATTAGGTGAGGGAGCCTCCGGGATCCAAACAATTGATGATGAGGGAATTGAGGGGACCCCACTAATCATAGCAGAGGTTGGAGTTGAAGACCTTCCCAACACATTAATATATGACTCAGTACTCATGGTAGGATGATTGCGAGTCTATGAGGTGGAGATATATGTACCACGCTTACTAATTCTATGCCTTTTAAGAGGCAGCTTCAATATAGGACCAAACCGTGGTGGTTGATTCAAAAGATGAAGAGACCGATGGGGAGGCTAGTATTGCTCCACGATGACTCAAAACTTGTGATGTAATACAAAATCCTAAGGCCAACTAATAATCGAAGAGCACATTCCTAAATAAAGCTAAAATCCAATGCAAACAAACAAGATATGATGGCTTAAGGGACCTCACGAACTAAATAAGGTATGTCTCTCCCAAGAGGGGATGAGACTCCCAAAAAATAAAGTGGAGGTAACATAATTAGTTATAAGGAGCTAGTCAGATTCCTCCAGAGATAAAATCCTCCATGAAGTCTTTGTGTTGTCTAATCCCTATCTGACTCAGGATACCTACAGAATAACCTCTGCAAGAAACTTATGTGGGTATATAGGTTAAGAAACTAAATTCACCATGGTATAACCAATGCTCAGGTGAGTAGTCGCAGGCCGGGTCCACCGTATCGGTAGGGTAGCAAAGCCCAAAATTTTGAAAACATCGCCTCTAAAGGAGGTAAAGGCATCGGTTAAACTCTCAGATATGAATAGAGCCTCAAAAATATCTATGACACTAGGAAGTTATTAGAGGGCTATCTCTGTAACCAACTTTTCTTGACCTCATGCTTAACTCTCGTGTGAGCGGAGCCTCCTCAGGACACCGATTAAACAATGGGTTTCACCACTCCCTAGTCAGACAAATACATTGCGTTTTATAGCCTTGGAGAAGTTTACTCACAAAATCCTATTACAAGGTCCTAGGTCATACACTTGTTTGTGTACCTTGAAAAATAAAATTGTTTCTAATCAATTTTAATTATTCAACGTTAATTTTAATGGCTTCTTCTTACTCAAGAGGTGCGATTGTGAAACTAATGTTATTTTCACTCAACATATATAAAAACAAAGCAAATATAAAAACACCACTAAGTACAAGTCTTGGTTTTCAAAGAGATGGTATGCTTGTAAATGTTTTTCTCAAGATGCAATCTCTATAATTTCAATGAAGTGCAATCTTTCCTAACATGCCAAAACTAATGTAAAGCAAACAAAAGTTCAAATGGTCTAAGTAAAATGCAAAAAAGCAACATTTTTTTTTTGTATTTTCAATATAATGAAATGAAAATGCAAGGATCGAATAACAACATCTCAAGCAGACCCAACTGCAATCACAAAGAGATAAGCCAAGCAGGACACCAAGAAGTGACTACCCAGACTAGAATACAAGGACAAAAAATGAGAAAAATGACAAGAAATGAGTTTTCCCAAAAGATTCACCAATAACGCAGTTTCCTATCACACTGTAGACACTCAACAGTCAGGACAGGGACCCAAGAAGTCTCAACAAACAACAAACTCACGCAACAAACACTAAACTCAGCCAAAAGGACTCAGAAGATAGTGTATGTGACTCTTTAGAGAATAGAAGTGTATGTACATGCCCTAGAGATAGACAACACATGTATGTAAATGAGTATCAAGGGAAAACCCATGTATGCCAAATAGGACACTTCCTGGGCAAGGGTTAGGCCAAGAAACTCATATACAAAGCAAAACAAAGGCTTTCAAGCAATAGGCGACACAGAAACTTAGGAAAACAGACAACAATAAAGGAGAAAAAACACCCAATAACCCAAAAGGGAGATCTTCCCCAGTGGAGTCGCCAAGTTTGTTACGAGGAAAATCTCTCTATGACTAAGGGTAAACCACAATAGACAAAACGACACCCAAAATTCAACTCTAATCTCAAGTATGCTAGATAAATGAAAATGCTAGCAAGAGAAGGCTAGAATCCTACCTTGTCTAGACGTCTGAATAAGACCATGGTTGAGCTCAGGACCCAAAGCTTTATACCTGCAACTTGTCGTCAACATCCAAGATACACAAGCATGTCCAAATTATATATAATTTTAGCATATAAACTAGCATAATCCATTAACATGCATAACAAATACGCTCATGGAAAGTGATGTTGGACAACTGAGAGGGGGGGGTGAATCAATTGTTATTGTGCTTAAACAATTATGCTTATTTTAAACTCTTTAAACAACATTCAATGACAGACACAATAATGAAGGGAAGTAAGCAATAGAACATTCATCATTAGTCACACATATTAGATACACAGAGACAGATATTTCCTGAGGAAACCCATACAGGGTAAAACCTCTTCTTCTTTATATGATAAGTAAT
>ML780211.1:0-15981 GCA_009831015.1 Picea engelmannii
AGGGACTAGATAGTACCAGATTTCACCAATATTTTCCATACCCTGCGCACCAAATTGGGTATCAAAGACTCAGAGTGAAATCTATTGCTCAAATAATGCAGTATTTTGCATAGATACATTTAAACATAACTAGAGGTTCTGGATATCGCCTCATTGGGTACAACTTATAGATATGTTGTCAAGATTGAGCAGAAATTTAAGCAGAAGAGGCAAGATTTTGGATCTACAAACTCCTCACATC
The DNA here is from genome assembly GCA_009831015.1 of Picea engelmannii. Classification (NCBI taxonomy): domain Eukaryota; kingdom Viridiplantae; phylum Streptophyta; class Pinopsida; order Pinales; family Pinaceae; genus Picea; species Picea engelmannii. Next base: position 242 of record ML780211.1, read on the forward strand.
CGAGGTAGGGAAAATGTGTCCCCAACCCACACAACAAGGGATAGAGAAAACATGGCCACTCTCAGGACAACCAGTCCAAGCCGCAACACAAGAAGGGAAATGAAAATATGAAGAAGGACACAGGAAAATGGTGTGAATGCCATAAAATCCCTTGGCACAACATTGAAGAATGTCGCTCCAAGAAATCACACATGGTTGAGCTAAAGGTGTCTGAGTCCGAGGTCGATTCTAACTCTAAATCAAATCCAGAAGGAGGGAAGCAGATTATTGATGTTGAACCCAATGCCACTATCACTACCACCAAAGTCCAGCTAAGTGAACCAAAAGAAACAAAGGAAGGATAAAACCTTTTTCACTCATAGATGTGGGTAAAGGGGGCTACCCTTCATTTCATTGTCAATAGCGACAATCAGAAGAACCTAATATCAGTAGAGGTTGTCAAGCGATTGGACCCACCGACGAAACCGCACCCACAACCCTACACTATCGGATGGCTTCACCAAGGAAGAGATCTCCATGTCATCCAATAGTGTCATATTCCCTACGAAATCAAGCCTTTCAAAGATGAGGTATTGTATGATATTTCTCCCCTTTAATTTTGTGATGTTCTTTTAGGACAACCATATTTGTGGAAGCATCATGTTGTGTATGAGTTTAAACCTCATAGTGTTATTATTTCTTTAGGTAGACAATTGTACAGGATACTAGAGGTAGCGTCGCCTACCGCTATTTCTTTAATCTTTTCTAAGAAATGCAGTAAGGTCATTTCACAGAACGGGAAGTTCGTTTTCTTTGTGATCCATGCTCACAGTAAGAAGAAGGTCACCGCCACATCTGTGGCCTCTACACAGAGCCTCTCCTTGTAAAAAAATCAAGTGGACGGGACCGTGAAAGAGTACAAAGACATATTCTCCTCACCCACCGGGGTACCGACGCACTGCCAAGTCAAGCATCCAATTAATCTAACCCCTGATGCACCTCTTCCTAATGGACTAGACTATCATCGCTCGCTGATGGAAAATGACGAAATCAAGCGTAAGATCCAGGAGCTTATTCAAAAGGGAACATCAAACCCAACTCCTCCCCTTGTGGAAGCTCGATTGTATTGGTGCAGAAGAAGGATGGGACCTGGTGACTCTGCATTGATTACAAAAAATTAAACAAAATCACAGTTAGGAATCGGTACCCAATTCCTAGGATTGATGACATTCTTGATCAACTCAAGGGGGAAAAGTTCTTCAGCAAAATTGACCTAAAGTCTGGCTACCACCAGGTTCCCATCGAATCAACTGATGTATGGAAGACAAATTTCAAATCTAAAGAAGGTCTCTTCGAATGGTTGGTCATGCCCTTTGGCTTAACAAATGCACTAACCACTTTCATGTGGTTGATGGATGATGTATTGAGACCCTTCACCAACTCTTTTGTGGTAGTATATTTGGATGACATCCTCATATTCATAAGATCTTGGGAGGATCACATGCGGCATATTCAATAGGTTTTGAGCAGTCTGTGGGAGCACAAGCTATATGCCAACTTGGAAAAATTCTCCTTTGGCATGAACAGGGTCCAAAACTTGGGCTACATTGTTGATGACCATGGGGTACATGTTGATCCAGCTAAGATCCAAGTCATCCGTGACCAGGGATGATTTTAAGGATGGAAATTTATTTTAAAATGTAGAAACCTTAGCGAATCTTACTAATCCTTCATATTCCAAGAATAAATTTTTGGCGATTTTTTTTTTAAATATTCAAATTTCTAAGGATTTTATATAGTTTATATAAAATTTTGGCGATTTTTAAGGTAAAATAATTTTATTGTATAGAATTTGGGGGAATAATTTTTAGAATAGCGAATATGTTTTGGGGAAAAACCATGGAAAATTAGCCCATGGGCGAAATTTAGCACCTAAAATCACCCATGCCCGTGACTGGCCAGCCCTGACCACACTAAACAAGCTTCAAAGCTTCTTGGGATTGGCCAACTTCTATTGATGGTTCATGTTGGGATTCTCCCATATTGTATGGGCCCCCATCCAAGTGACCAAGGGCGGTAGCAGGGAAAAGTTCGTATGGGGAAAGGAACAACAAAGAGTATTTGATGATTTGAAGCATCTCTTTTGCTCATCTCTAGTACTCTCCTTTCCCAATCTCCAACAACTGTTCGATATTGAGATTGATGCATCTGACTATGTTTTAGGCACAATTCTCACTTAGCATGATCATTTGGTGGAATACCATAGTGAGACACACTCAAATATTTTCTGAAAATACCCCACCTATGACAAGGAAATGTATTCCATTGTACAATCATGTCCTCAATGGAAAAATTCAATTATGGGAAAGGAGATGATCATCCACACTTATCACAAGCCTCTGCAGTTCATATAGACACAGGATAAATTGCAAAATGGACGCCATCAGAAGTGGTCCACCTACCTGCAGCAGTTCCATCTCAACATCAAGTATAAGACAGGGAGCACAAATCATGTCATTGACTGCCTTAGTTGACCTCCTGTGGTTGCACTCACAACTGTGCTCCATTCCTGTGGACATGAGGCATCTGAGTGGCCCCAAATTTATCGACAAGATCCAAACTTCGCCACCACCTATTAGCTCTTGGGTATAGACACAAATGTCATCGATTTTCACATTCAGGACAGACTGTTATGGCATCTGGTCCATATTTGTGTTCATGCAAGAGAGCGTGCAAATATGATTTGGGAATCCCACTACATTTAGATGGAAGGACATTTTGGCGTGGAGAAAACTGTGGTCGTTATACATAAACATTTTTATTGGCCAAAAATTCGATAGGACGTTAGCAAGTATATCAGATCTTGCACTTCCTGTGCCATTTCCAAGCCAACCATCAAGAAGCAAGGATTATACACCCCTCTTCATACCCCCATAAAGCCTTGGGAATGTATCTCGATGGATTACATGTATGGCCTTCTGTCCACCAAGCAAGGCAATGATTGTGTTTTTGTGGTCGTTGATCGATTTTCGAAGATGGCCATCCTCACAGCTTGCAAGAAGAATATCATAGCAGCAGATACTGCCAAGCTCTTCTTCAAATGAGTGTGGTTCCATTTTGGGATACCACAAACCATCATCTCCGACCAATAAAACAGGCTCCTCAACACATTTTCGTTGAGTCTTTGGTCATTCTTGGACACCAAGCTCAGTAAATCCACTGCTTTCCACCCCCAAGTAGAAGGCCAAATAGAGGTCGTCAATCAGATGATTGTGCACATCATGTGCATGTACAACTCTAAGCATCCAAATACATGGTATGAGAGTCTCCCCTATGTTGAACATAGTTACAATAGGGCTCTCCATAGTTCCACCGGCCATATCCCATTTCAAGTGGGGCTGGGATTCCAACCCTTGGGTTCCATTGATATTGCACTACCTCCTGTAACCACACATACAAAATCTTTCCATGTTCAATCTAAGACTGACAAAGCCACCAGATTCATTGAGCGAATTCAGCACATCCGCCAAAAGGTCCATGAGATTTTGCAGAAATCCAATGCTAAGTACAAGCAACGCCATGATCAACACGGGGCACCACACCAGTTTCAAGTTGGAGAAAAAATTCTGGTTACATTTGCAGAAGGAGCGTCTTACAGGGCCCCATCGGAAGCTCTGCCCAATTCACTATGGGACTTACACTATCACCAAGGTTGCAGGTAGTAATTTTTTTGAGCTCAACAATCCACCCTTCCTTGGCTTGCACTTAGTGTTCAATGTGGATCTCCTTCAGCCATATTTTCCACCATTATTGGACACCTCAAAGATCACAGAACAACTAACACCAACAGATCTCAACCATGACTGCTTGGAATAGGAATCCACTAATCAAATAGTGGACACACAGGTCAAGGGAAATCGCCAGCAGAGGATCCAGCTTTATCGGGTTGTCAAGGTAGGGCAACTCCTACACCAAGGAAAGTGGCTCACCTAGGGCCAAATTCAACAGAATTTTCCTCACCTGATGGGGGAACTCAATGCAATGGAGACCATTGATTCCTAAGGGGGGAGGACTGATCCATGTGGATATTGGTGGCCACCCACCTATTCCAACTGGCTCATCTTGACATTTTTTAGTTCAACACGTTCTTTTGTACTTCTTTTTAATTCTGGATTCTACACTTTTGGGGTTTTTTGAAGCCCTACTCATCTTCCAGGTGGATACTGGTGGCCTCCCACCTAATCCAACTGGATTATTCGATATTTTTTCATGTCATCACATCTTGTTGTACTTCCATGACCATTTTGGGGCCCTAAACAATGTTTTTTTTGCTCACCATAGTCAAATTGTAGACAAAGTCAGAGTTTGATGCATAATGTGTAGCTCTCTAAAGTACCTTTCTAATGGGATATCACACGCCTAAAACGGAGATTGTATGAAAAAGTTATGACCTCGGGAAGTTGAGGTACCAACTTATCCATAGGGGGCCACATAACTTTTGGTGTTTCATCTTCTAGGGTTAGGTTTTTGGATGTATAGGGTTTTTGAATTCATGAGTAGTGTTAAAAAGGCCTCTGGAGGCTCATTATAATCATTCTTATAAGACGAATGCGCGTAGCATCCACATCTCTTCTCAGAGATAGATACTACCATTCGAGCAAGTTTTTCAGTTATGCAGTTTTACAGTTTCAGCCTATTTCATTTATTCAATAGAATATATTTTTCACTCGATATATGTTTTTTTCTTCATATCTCTGTGTATATTGTATTTAGTCTATTAATCAGTTTGTTCCACTCCTCAATCCGGATCAGTAAGGGATTACTTGGATTTCTTTAGAATTTAAGGTTAAGAAGATGGATAGCATGGGCCACACCAACCCTTAACATGGATGGATTTTTTGGGCGTCTCCTTTGAACTAAACACACTTTATGGTATTGAACTCAGGTCATCTAGAAAACAAAACCCACACATTAACCGATTGAGCTAGCGAGAATTGACTTCAACATTTTTTTTGTGACTGGTAGAATCAACAACTAGTAGGGCACGTACTCTCATTACATGGGATCGTGTTATCCAACACATACCACTATGTGATGCCCCATATGCCCCATATGCTACATAGAACTAAATTTAGGGTTTCACATAACTAAGTGTCTTAACAGTACACCCTAGGGGATGCTTCATCTCCATATTAAGTATTGAAGGAATTACACTTATCCCTTTTATGGTTAACATTGAAACAATTTTTTTGCTATTAATATATTTTTCGAGTGCCACATTTCAACTCCATGTCGAGCATGAAAATAATTACACATCTCCCCTCTACTTTTTAGAAAGGCTTTATGACAACTAGCAAGGAAGAAATTACACATCTCCCCATATTGGGTGGTAGAAAAGACCTTTTGATCAATAAAATAGTCAAATTTATCTTAACTAGACATTTATCAAGCAAGAAAAAACATTAAATATCATAAGATATACAATTTTTTTAATAATTTAAAATGGATTTAAACACATAAAAAGATATCATATTTATAGTATATTTATTAATGCTTAAATTTGAATCTTTTTTTTTTTCTTTATATATAAATATTATCTTTCTTCTATATATAATTTTTTTATTTCTATTTCTATTATATATAATTAATCTATTATATTATTATTATTTATAATAAGTATTATATTTATTGTTTAGGATTATATGTGATAACATTTTTATTATATTCCCCGGATGGGGTGCCTATTTGATCATGAAGGACACAACACCACAACGAGCCACACGGCTAGGCCACATGGCCACAGGTGGCAACCCCATGTCACGTCCACACTCACAGCAAAGAGCCACTTGGCCAAATCACTTGTCCACAGGAAGAAAACTCACGTCCCATCACCTAGGCACTTGCTGGTTGAAAAATTCCCCATCGTCACCTGACCTCCCACACGTGCATCCGACAATCTACATACTTCAACACCTTACCTCCCTCATGCGAGTCTTCATGGCGTTTCACAACGAGACTTATCGGTCACCTCCAAGCCAGTTTGCAGAGTTCTCTCATGCTCCTTTATTTCGAAGCAACCTCCCGGAAGCTCATTTCACCTGCAACTATGATCCTTCGACCTGGTACGTTTCTCTCTGGAAAATTTTGGAGTTTGTTGGTGCTTACCCTCCATCCGGGTGGCTTTTGGTGCGCATAGACCCTCCCTTCATGCCACGGCTCAGGGGTAGATCAAGGTGTGGTGCGGCCTGGTATCGAGCCCGGGGCAGGGAACCTCCTCCTTCAGTTTAGTCGTGCATGGCCCATAACCCTTCTCCAACCTTTTCCCCACACTGCACTTCAACTTCTCTCCCTCCTTTGGCTCCCATGGACGCCCAGCCTTCGGGATAAATCTCTCCCCCTCCCCTTACCCACTTAGTCATCCCTTCTCTATCAATTCTGAAAGTGGACCCTGAAACTGGCCTCTCCCCACTTTCAAACCCCTTCATTTATAGAGTGGAATGGTTTGATCTGATGGGTAATTCAATTGGCTATGCGCCACCTCCCCCATCGCCCCCTTGTCCCGCCCCCATAGTTTCGCCCTCCTCCCCTCACCTGAACACTTCTTCCTCCTCCCCTATTTCCCACCGGCCTTCTCCTTCGATTTTCAAGGACACAGAGCTGTCGACCACTCTTGACAGTATCAAACAGGCGCTGAAGGACATAAAAACAGCCATGAATGAAGTGCAATCCAAGGAAGATGATAGATGGCGTAGGGTGGATAACATGATGGCATTTTTTCAAGACCTAAGAAGGGCCATGGTAGATCGAGAAAAAGGGAAAGCAAAGGTAGCACAAGTCTACGCCGGACCGCATCTTGGTCCAGGTCACTAAATTCTCCCATGTTTTATCTGTTTCTTAGTCTTTTTTTCTTCTTTTTTCGGCCTTGCGTGACAAAGTAGAATGTATGCCTTCTTGCATTGGACACCTAGTCCTGAGTGGCCATAATACTAGACACCTGGCAATGGTGGTTTCCCAACTGAGCACCGTTACCCCTCTTTTGACTTTGGACACATCTAATACAAAACCTAACTTACAAAAAAAAAAACATTTTTATTATATTGATTTTTAATATTATATTATTTATTAATTATTTTAAATAAATGTATCCTTGAGAAAAAGAAAAAAATATTTAACATTTTTAATGGTTAAGTATTCTTATCTTCACTTTGAAAATTTATTTATAAGTGTGTTAGGTGTTGACGATGTAGATTATCTTTATCTTTATTTTTTTTTTAATAGTGAATATTAAATATTTTTAAATTGGATAAAAAAATTCAAATCAAATTTTTAATGGTTAAGTGAATGCTTTTTTATTTTAAATTATCCGGTCTAAATTATATTTCCACTCTATATTATATTTCTAATGGAAAAATTACATGTGTCTTGCTCTTGGCTTTTCATATAGAAAAGCAAACCAAAAGCTGCAGCAGAACAATTATTTCTTGAGGCTTACTGCCTTGTAAATTTAAAACTATATTATGTCTTTTGACACTGAATAATATCCACACAAACTATTAGACTTGTCAATTACTATTCTAGAGTGTTGTTCAACCTGTGTATAGAATCTATGATGAGAATATAAAGTTAACTAACAAAACTAGAGGAGAAATTAGCAGCAGCAGTACAATTATTTCTTGAGGCTTACTGCCTTGTAAATATAAAACTATATATGTCTTTTGACACTGAATAATATCCACAAAATCGATGAGACCTGTCAATTACTATTCTATTCTAGAGTGTTGTTCAACCTGTATATAGGATCTATGATGAGAATATAAAGCTAACTAACAAAACTAGAGGAGAAATTAGACTTGAGGAGAAGGTACATTGTCCTCAGAACCTGTGGAATTCCATAGCCAGGGTAGTTGAAGCTAAGCCTTGCTGTCTTCTCTGCCAGAAGGGTATCTTTCTTCTCAAGTGCTTTAATATGGAGTTGGATGTAGTCGAGCTGCAGAGAAATTTCGTTATTGCCAGTTTGTCTGTCTGTCATTGCCTTGCTTAGGAGCGACTTCACATCGTTATTGCCAGTTTGTCTGTATGTCATTGCCTTGCCTAGAAGCGACTTCACATGCCAGTACAAATCAACAATGCGGTAGTATTTAGAGCGATGTAGATTTTCTTATCTTAAGTGTTTTTTTAATATTAAATATTTTTGAATTGGATAAACAATTGGAATCAAATTTTTAATGGTTAAATGGAATGGTTTTTTATTTTAAGTTATCTAGTCTATTGGAATCAAATTTTTAATGGTTAAATGGAATGGTTTTTTATTTTAAGTTATCTAGTCTATATTGTAATTTTAATGACAAAAATACATGTTCCTTTGTATTGGCTTCAGACCAAAAGCCACAGGATAACAATTATTTCTTGAGGTGCCTTGTAAATATAAAACAATATTCTGTCTTTTGACACTGAACAATATCCACAAATACTACGAGACATGTCAACTACTATTCTAGAGTGTTGTTCAACGTGTATATAGGATCTATGATCAGAATATAAAGCTAAGTAAGAAAATAGAGTGTTGTTCAGCGTGTATATAGGATCTATGATCAGAATATATAAAGCTAAGTAAAAAAATATAAGAAATTAGACTTGAGGAGAGGGGACATTGTCCTGTGGAATTCCATCACTAGGGTCGTTGAAGCTAAGTCTTGCTGTCTTCTCTGATAGAAGAGTAAGCGTAACTTTCTGATCCAGTGCTTACTCTTCTCTGATAGAAGAGTAAGCGTAACTTTAATATGGAGTGGGATGTAGTCCAGCTGCATGTAACTTTCTGGTCCAGTGCTTTAATCTGGAGTTGGAGGTAGTCCAGCTGCATGTAACTTTCTGGTCCAGTGCTTTAATCTGGAGTTGGATGTAGTCCAGCTGCAGAGAATTTTGTTATTGCCAGCTTGTATATCTGTTGGAACTGAATAACTAACCCCCGTGTTGCAATACCATCAACCTTGCTCTGTCTTAAATTACTTGTCCTTCAACAGACTGCCTCGGATTATGTTCACTGGTATGAATGACGGAGTAGAGCTATATTCCTTTCCATCTGCAGCATGGCCCGAGTAGTACCAACCTCGACTCCGGTCCGCATTGATTCTTCGCTTGTGCGTTGCTCTCGGCTTCGACCTCGACCATACTGTCCAACATATCACTCGAATAAACCACATGAACCAGATTGAAGTAGTGTGTTGTCATATTAATGGGTAGCATGTGAGATGGTTGGGCATTGTTCCCGGTGGAGTGTTGGAGCTCGTGCCGGCTCGACATGTGGTTGGTTCTCAGCTCCTGTTTTGTTATTAAACGAGGCAAGTTTTTTTTCTTTTAAACACATAGTTTTTTAAACATATATTTCTTAAAGTTTTTAGGTGGTGAGAGTGGTTATTAGAAATGAAAAAAAAAAAACTACACTAATCATTTTAATATTTTCAAATATTTTTTTTTTTTTAAAACACATAATATTTTTATAATTTTTAAGTGGTAATTTTTATAATTTTTAGGTGGTGAAAGTGGTTATTAAAAATGAAAATAAAAATAAAAATCTACAATAATCATTTTAATATTTTCAATTTTTCAAATAACAAACTAGATCCATCATTCAAACATAACTCGTGATGAAAATGGTTATTAAAAATGTTAAAAACTAGCATAGTCATATATAATTTATGACTGATAAACGCCGAAAGATTATAATAGGTAAAGGAAGATTCTAACTGTAAATATAATTTTAAAACTTAATTGTAAAAACCCTAACACCAAAATGCCAAAACAATGAAAAAAACCTTAACTGTAACTATTTCTCTCCTGCCAAGGTTTCAGGTTAATTGAGTAAGCCGTATCTAGAGCACTGGCATCCAGTCCTCTCTATAAGCTATGGAAATGGCAACGAAATGATCAGAATCCGTCTAGAAAGTTACAAGAAGTATTCCACCATAGATGTGGCAGCTGGTTAGCCAAGAGCTTGTATTACACTTACCCTAATAGATCAGCATTTGGGATTGGTTACATCAAACAATGGACGAGGCAAGACGTTTATCCGCATCTCTGATCCGCATATACGCATTGCCGAAGTGCGGAAGTGAGTTCTTATCCGCGGTCATCGATCACTTGTCATAGAATCTAAGTCAAAATATCACTGGGATAAACAGGCTTGGTAAAGTATTGAAACTACGAGTTCTTTTCAACAGGGTATCCCACTTTATATGGATCTACTACTGATGCGAGGTCGACACATAGAGATTCAATATAATAATAAATGTATTTCTTTTGAAACCTAGAGAAAGAGGGCATATCCGTCCAAGTCTGATCAGCGGTAATCCGTTCCAGGTCTGGTCAAGAGCTCATCACCCTTTGTCTAAGAATCCCAAAAGGTCGCTCCCCAAATATGATCCTGATACTTCTGGAACCCCCGAAACTCAAACTCGATCTTATGGTGCAGTCTCGAACGATTATGAATATTTGAATGACACCTTGTTGGAGCTCCAGGCTGGATTGTTACGAATAATGACATCGATCATGCATATACAGAAAATGTTGCCACCCATTATACAGAATCTCTATCGATGAACATCATAAATTGTTGATAAATGGAATGCGTGGACATCAAACGCCCATTCAAAAGCAGAATGTGGGCATTTATTTAGATTTCATGGTTTAATTCTATTTAATCATTTAAACGTGGCAATTACATATGCTTACAGTAATTTTTTAATGTGATTAGGTAAATATTAAAAAGTAAACATGTTAATGGATGCTTTGATAAATGCAAGAAAGTTATGAACAATAAATCTCACCCATTGATTTTGGAGGACGACTAAGAATATGCCAGCATCTTCAATGCATAGTCATTAGATTAGGGTTTAAGGTTAAATAAGGTTAAAAGATCATTAATTGTGCCCATTGTCAATAGGTGTACGCCTTTTGGCGTAAAAAATCTACAACAATCATTTTAATATTTTCATTTTTTTTAATAACAAAATAGATCCATCATTCAAACATAACTTCTCTGTAAAATATAAAAAGTTTAATTTCTTCGCCTTAATTTATTTCTTATTATAAAAAATACATTCAACATATTACCAACAAACTAAATTCTTTTTCGAAGTGGACGAAAGCTTAAACTACTTTGGATAAGAAAAATAGGAGGTACAATAACCCGAATTTCTTATCGACCTTACATCCATCACTTAGAAATCGAGAGGGAAGCCATTGCGCAAGATTCACACACAAAGAATAGTTTGTATTACTTAATAGACAAATGGAGGTTACATATATAGCATGCAGATCACTGACTCCTAGCAATCTAGATCCTAAGAAAGTGGATCTGATTAGCTAAAAATAGTAAACCTAGAGACTCACAGTTACAACAATCATAGTTAACCTAGAAACTCACAGTTACAACAGTTGTAAGCATTATCTCTAACACCCTCCCTTAATGCTTACATTACAAATATCACAATCACAAATTACAAAACATAACAAAAGGTTACAACACAAATTTTGTCATGTCTGTCTCACTGGTCCTCATACGTAGTTACACCCATCTTTGAACTTCATAGACACACTCTTTCTCTCCATCATCTTCGAGCTACCACTTCATACAACACAAATACAACCTCTTCCGACCATCTTTGAAGTATCTATAGGATCAAGGATTCTAAACTACCCCGAAGAATAGTCTCGATACTGAAACAATCAGTAATCGATCTTACAAAATGACCTTTTTACACACACTCATCAATACAATGATAACCTTTAACTGATGATCTTGAAGCATCGAAATACAACAAAAATCTCCATCTTTTAACAAACTTCAAACTAGTTATGTGTTTGTTCTTATAGCTCCAAAGAACATCAAGAACTACATACCTGAGTTATATCACTCTGTTCTTTGAGTGGTTCTTGACAATATAATTTTACAAACAAAAAATAATATAACATACACAAATCACATCACACTATATGTAACACTACAAAAAATCTACCAAACCAACTCAAACACTTGTCGAACATAAAGTCCACCCATTGCAGCAGGAATCAGAGTTTCAGCAGAGAGAAAATTGAACCCTGTTGTCGACACCAAAGCAGATCTGGTGTTAATAAACATGTTTTACAACAATCAACAGATCTGGTAAGCAGTCATTGGCTGCTACAGAATGAGTAGGATGCAAGCTTTCAAATCTTAAAAATGTGAGGTGAGCGCAGGTGATGTGACGGATCTATTTTCTTCCATGCAGTTATCACTGATCAACGAATGCACAGGCGTCTAACCTCTCACAATTTGATCAACAAATATCTGGGCAGCGATACCCTCGTCAGTTCTCCTACGCAGTGGTCCTTTATTCACAAGGAGACTCTCCCACAACAATCTCACAAAACACACAGAAAATTTAGAAATTCAAACCCTCTAACCTAATCTACTCCTACATCAGAATCAACTTATCACTTTTCTCTCATCTTCCAGCCCCTCTCGTGAGAGAGTCAAGGTGGTCCTTTGATCTAAAAATGAAGAAGACTTGAAAAACTTGAATAATTATTGCAAGTGAAATGTTATGTGTTTAAAGCAACAGGATCAATTTGCAACACATAAATTAAGGATTACTTATGAAAAATACACATAGACAACAACATAAACATTGAACATAAACACATGTGCACATCAATTGATAAAGGAGTTCACCCCTCTTATGGGCTACATCTCCTGGTCCAGCTTCCAATGGATCATTATTATTAATTTCTCAAAAAATGCTCAAAAACATGTCTTACAATTCTCAAACTGACAAACCAACTACTCCAATGGCTTCCCAGCGTCCCAAAACCCCTGTCTGGGCTCTTTCGGCACCTCAATCGGTCGAAAAATGAGAAAGATAGGCCTCCTGGAAGTCTCCTTCTCCAAGCTTGTTGTGTCTGGTTCTACAATTCACACCCTCCTTGAGTGAACCTGGCTCACACGCTCTTTTAAGAGTAAAAACCTAGCACCAAGCACAACTGCACCAACGGTGCAAACTGTAGGACGGTTAAGGCACCTCCAGCCCCTAACCGCCTCGGCACCTGAGCATATGGCCATGTGACCTCGCGCTGGGCAAAAAGATGGTTAAACCGTTTGAAAATCGTGCAACTTCCATTTGGGCCCGTGCCAACACTTAACACACGGGTCTTGGTTTCAAACCTCGCACCAACATTTAACATATGGTTTTATATATATACACAATGCAATATATTGCAATACATTGCAATGCAATGTAATGCAATGTAATGCAATGCACGCGCACCAACGGTCGGGCCATAATATATGTTGGGTCATATGTAATACAATGTGTCCACGGGTCGGGGCTAAGCCCCGGCGCGACCCCCCTTTGCATCCGAATATTAATCAACATTAAATATATGTGTTATGGCATAGCAAACAAGGAACAAAGGGCGGCACTTTGGTTATCGGAGAGTTATGAAGTCATTACATAACGGAGAGGTCCGGGGGTCGAACCCCATGAGCCTCAACACATTTTTATATAATCAAATAGCCAGTCAACGAGCAACACGTGGCGCCAAGGGATTGGGCCACGTGTCCTCACACCATTGACCATCAATGACATGTGTCATCCCCGGATTCGGTAATCATCAACCAATAAAAACGCACCACCTCATCCACCTGCCACATCACTGTATGGACGGTACGGCCCTGCCACATCACCGTGCGGTCTGTACGACCCTGCCACGTCACCGTACGGACTGTACGGACATGTACAGTCAGCATCCAAAATTGTGCATGTTTGCCTTGGCGAACAGATCGCGATATCTTCTCCATAAGGACTCCGTTTGAGAAAGTAAATATACCGCCGGAATCAGGAAGACGAGACGGACGCAATGGAACTATTTTTGTTTCATTTCGAGCACTTTGAAAATTGAGCAAAATTTGATCCCCTCATCACACCTCCCCATTGGGAAGCTTTTGGACCTCCAAAAGACTATCTCAGTCTATGTGAATATGCGGGTATAGTTCCCTCACCCTTCCAACCTCAATCCACTTGGCCTTGCTTGGATTCATCCCTTTAAGACCAACTCTCTAATAGTCGACATTTCCTCGCTTCGAAGTTCGCATCCTCCTGTCAAGTATGGTGTCTTCCTGCAGTTATGTTAGATACTCTGGAGAAAAATCATCTATGGAAGGAATCTGAACATGCTCTCCTTGATCATCAATCATCGGAGGCTCATACAACTTCAAATTCTCAACATTAACAACTGCATACATCTGCATATATGGAGGCAAATCTAAACGAAAAGAATTATTACCAATCTTGTCGACAATTTTGAAGGGACCATATCGAATTGGTTTCAACTTTTTACCTTATCCTTTAAGCCTCTCCTTTCTGATGTAGAGCCATACTTCATCACCAACTTCAAAACTGTGATCAACACGATGCTTGTCATGTCTTGCTTTGTACTTGGCAAGACTCTTTTCCAACTGCTCTTGCACCACCTGATGTATCGACTGAATTTGTTCAATGAACTTCTCTGCCCGATCAATATCATATTTCCCATCAAAAGAAATATCTTTCCCAAAGATAAAATCTAAAGGTGACTTGGGAAAATAGCCAAAACATGCCTCAAATGGCGATGTTTGAGTCGAAGAGTGCTTAGCTCGATTGTACGCATGCTGAACGTAGTGTAAATGTTCATCCCAAAGCTTAGGATGCTTACTGCAATAAGAACGAAGAAGATGTACCACTGTACGATTCACCACCTCTGTCTGACCATCTTTCTGCAGATGAAAAGTTGTGCTCTTTTTCAACTTGGTGTCCATGAGTGCCCACAAACTCGACCAAAAACTTTCAACAAATCGAGAATCCCGATCAGAAATAATGGACTTGGGCAAACCAAAATGCACCCAAACATTTTGAAAAAACAACTGTGCCATTTGTTCTGCTGTTACCTGCTTAGTACATGGCATCAATATACACATCTTGCTAAAACGATCAACCACAACATAAAGATAATCATGACCTCTTCTCGACATAGGTAAACCACCAACAAAATCCATGGAAATACTTTCCCAAGGTTGAGAAGGAACTGGAAGTGGAGTGTACAAACCCAACTTTCGATTACTTGGTTTACTTGTAGCACACAACGAACATCCCTGAACATATCGCGAAACACTTTCATTCATCTTAGGCCAGTGGCAGTATCTTTGCAAATTTGCCACTGTCTTGCCTACACCAAAATGACCAGCAATAAGAGAAGAATGTGCTTCTCTTATGATGTTGATTCTTTCTCCCTGTGGAATACACAACTTGCCAAGATGATACAAGAGATTATTATGCAAAGGATAATCCAATTCTTCAACACGGTTAGAGTGGCACAAAGTTTCATACACTTCCTTAAAGTCAGCATCTAAAGCATATTGCTCCACATAAATTTCATGCATTATAGGACTCTGCTTAAGAATAACTGAAGCACTAACAATAGGCCTGGATAGCATATCAACAACTTTGTTAAAAATGCCCTTCTTATACCTGATAACCAAATGAAATTGTTGAAGAAAACCCATCCATCTGAAGTGCCTAGCTTGCTGTAGTATTGACTGTGATTGTAAATATTGCAAAGGTTGATGATCTGTGTGAATAATGGTTTCTTTTCCCAACAAATAATGCTTCCATTTCTTAACACTTTGAACCAATGCATATAATTCTTTATCATAAGTAGGATAATTAATCACGGCACCATTAAACGTCTCA
>ML780211.1:26060-116197 GCA_009831015.1 Picea engelmannii
GAGATTGGAAGGCATTTGAGATTGACTCATCTGTGAGATGTAGTCTTGTCTCATGTGTCACCAGAGAACCAATTAGTTCATCTGTTGAGAATCTTGACAGATCCTTGGATTCAAGGATGGCTGTTACAACCATTTCAAATTTCCTGGGTAAACTTCTGAAAATTTTCTCAACAATTCGTTGATCAATGAGGGTTTCACCAATCAATCTGATCTGGTTCACGATTCCCATGACTCTGGTCATGAACTGATCTACAGTTTCGGACTCTGTCATTCTGAGAGTCTCGAATTGTGTCCACAAGGACTGCAGTTTAACTGTTTTTACCCTGTCATTTCCTTGGTAGGACGTTTTGAGGATGTCCCGGGCCTGTTTGGAAGTACCAGGGCCTGTGATTTTCGAGAATATCGAATCATCCACAGAGTTCTGAATCCATAATTTCGCTTTGTTTTCTTTGGTCCTCAGAGTTGCTTGAGCAATTCTCTGGGCATTTGTCATGGCAGTGAGGGCTGCTGGATCTGGTTCCACATATCAAAGATCCACTGGTTCCCAGCACTCTTATGCTTGCAGGAACGACCTCATTCGAAGAGACCAGAACTCATAGTTCTTTCCCAGAAGAATCAGACCCTGAGTTGGTCCTAGGTTGCTAGTTGATGCCATTTTCAAAAAATATTGTAGTTAAAAATAGAGGGAAAAAATTCGTATTTACCTCTGATCTCAGAAACACCGATTTGCCGATGGCCGATGGGAGCTTATCGGGCTTGAAGTGACCCTTGGTCTCCTTGCAATGTGACCACACACTTTAATGTTAAGGCGCTACAGGATTTTCCCGTTCTTTTGTCTTTCAAAATGCCGAAACGCGAAAGACGCCTTTGGACTTTTCAACGGTCCAGATCGTGCTGCGATTTGACGGTCCAGATCTTATCGATATCGCGAATCGGGATTTTGCGATTTCTGATGTCGAGGTTTTCTGTCTCCTCGATTCCGCGATCGTCGATTTTTCGATGGCGCTGTCTTGTCGGGAATTTTCTCGATGGCTTCGATCTGCGACACGCATCCTCAACTGATGGACGGTTGTGATCCCTTCTCGCGATTTCACGATATGATATGTCTTGGACCTCTTGTCTCCAGGATCCGCGAAATGCCAAATCTCGAAAAACCGATGAAGTCGCTTATCGGGACTTTTCCCGAAAGCCTCGATCTCTGCCACGCGTCCTGAACAGATGGACGGCTAGATTTGCGTCGGGTATTTCCCTGGAAAGAAACCCGATCACTTGTTCTCAGGATTCCCGATTTGTCGAATCCCGATATGTCGATGAACTTTCTTATCGGGATTGTTCCGAGCCTTCGGATTTACGCCACGCGTCCGGGAGAAATGGACGGGTGAGATCAGATCAAGATTTCGCGTATCGCGATTTCGCGAGTTGCGATGTCAAATTTCTTTGACAACTTGAAACCCCGAAAGCCGAAATGCCAATGGGTGCGACGATGTTCGCCACGTGTCTAGGAGAGATGAACGGCTGAGATTTGATCGCTATATTGCGTATCGCGATTTCGCAAGTTGCGAGGTCCCGTTGCAATGGTCTTTGAAAACCCCGAACTCTGAAATGCCAATATGACGATGCGTTGATCTGCTGCCACCTGTCCTCTGAAAGAGATGGCTGTGATCATTTCGAGATTTCGCGATTTCGCGTATTGGAGTTTTTGGAGAGAAGATTCTTTCGCTCGTCCAACTCCCGATTCCCGATTTTGCGATGGAATATGATCTCGCCATGTGTCTCTTGATGGACTGTCAAGATGACGTCGGGATTTCATGACTTTACAAGTCGAAATCACTCATGTGCGTTCTAGAGGGTTAAACCTCGTGCACTTTCTCACTGATCCAATGGCTGTCGATCCTTTGCGCAAGATCTGACGGCTGAAATTCTTTCGCCTTTTCCACGCTCTCCTTGTCCCTTCTGGACTGGTTTCCCGCGTCGAATCTGTTCACAGGACGACTCTTATGGCCTCAATGGATGTTCTTTTCACCTGTGGAAGAGAGATTTGTGAATCTTTCAAAGATTTGAAAGAAATACACGGATTCTTTGTTATCTGCTACAATCTTTGACAGATTTGAGCAATTTCTTGAAATCTTTAAACGATTCTACCTTTCGCATGAATATTTAACAATTTGGAATGTTTTCTTCGAGTTCTTTAAGCAAACTCTCGTTCTGCAACTCTCCTACGTCAATATTTGACGATTCTTGAAAAAATTACAAGAATCTTTATTGTTTCTTCTTTTGCATTCTCTTCGTCCAGGATCTTTCGAGCATTGTACGCTCTGCTTCCTCCGCAAGCTTCTTACGACAATCTTTTAAAGAGTATTACGAATAGCTCTCCAAGCCTTGTGAAAAGGTTGTGTCACGTGCTCTCAAGATCCGTGAGGCTCTGCGCTGTGAGGATCAAGTTGCTCTCCGAACTGTGTGAAGAGGCTTACTGCTATAGCTCTGATACCATGATAAATTGTGAAGCAAAGAGAAATGCAGAGAGAAAGAATGGAACAATATATTGAAATGTATGAAGGAGTACTGAAAGTACAGAATGTAGAGAACGTAGAGAACCCATCTACAATGCACGATGGTTGATCTATATATGCTCAAGCAAGACAAAATTAGAAAGTACAACTGTCCAGTACAACTAGCAGTGTACGATCATACTGTTGAGGGTACAATATATTTAATAGTTGTGTGAGGTGTGGAAGCGGATTTGAAATTTAACGAACAACATTTTATGATGTCAGCATAATAATCTATAAGATGGTGAGTATGGAATTTATTTTGTAAATTGTTTGTAGTAGATAATGAATGCACCAATCAGTTTATAAATGAACTTGTGCAGCATAGCTGCACAAGTTTGAAATTGGAATATAAAAATGTTATGTGCATTTAATTGTTTTTTCTTATTTTTATTGTCCTATGAAATGGACCAACTCCGAAGATCTACCTCAACCTCGAAAGATGATGACAAAAAATGCATTTGGGCTCATTAAGGCCTTGCCTTCTATCATTCATCATTGTATTTGTATCATTGGCTTTTTCCCAAGTCACACTCTGCCACTGTCTGGATAGAGGAGCAAAGAACGTCGCTAGGCTGTCGGTGCATTGGTGGTTGGTTCTGGAGAGTGTTAGGTGTTGAGCAGAGTGGAGAGCATAGATGCAATTTTCTCCTCTCGCTTGACCAAAAGTTCTAGCCGAAAGCAGTCCACATATTTTCAGACAACAAACACCAATTCATACAGAGGGTGGTGGCAAGGGGATGGAGTGCTCAGGTGAGTTCGTGGGGTGGGTCATGGCTGGTTGTGAGAAAGAGGCCAAATCCTGTATTGGGCTAGGAGCAAAGCCCAAATAATTGCCATGGAGATCAAACCACTCCACACGACAAGCCCAGGGCGAGGACAACAGTGGAAGGTCGAAGAGGACTATGCGGAGGAGGAAGGCGAGGAGTTGGGCGAAGGAGCAAGGATAGGTGGGGATCGGATGGCCATACTTTCTTTATTTTTATACCAAGGCCTCTCTTTGGCTTCCCACGAAGTCGAGGCATGGCCAAGGCAAAGAAAAATAAAGAAGGTGCAGAAAGCAACCAAACGAGGAAGGTGAAGGTGAGAGAGAGCTGCAAACTAGACGTTTTCTCGATAGGAAATGAGGAGACATGCTGGTCCAGCCGAGGAGCAGGAACATAATAAGAAAACCAGAGTGGATGATCTCACATGCATAGAGGTGACGACCATAGACGCTCCACCATCGTTCGGACAAAGATGCAAAGAAGAGCTCACTTGAGCATTTAGTTGTGGGCTTGCAAAAATGAATGCAACCTTCACTCATCGAGGGAATAAGAGGAGGGGTGATCCATGTGCCAGTCACATGGCTGGTGCAGCGCTGGAAGGCGCCGCCCTCTTCGATGGACATGTGTGCCTTGCTGACACCCCATCCGGGGGTTCCTCTGTACTACGAGCCCGAGCGATGCAGTTCTGGAGGATAGGATGCCCGTTGTGGGTGGAGGACGACATTGAAGATTTGGTCCATCTAAAGCCACACCTATATTGGCTAAATTGTCATGAATATGATTTTCTTTCCTTCAAATATGTGAGGGGATGAGAGCTAAGTGAGGCAGAGTAAGTGTTGCAATGGCGTTGAGTCCAATGGTGAGTCTCCAACAGGGATAAATTTTTTATGGATCCACTCCATTGAGATTTTTTGCAAAGAGGTTGATAATTATTTGGGAATCCCCCTCCACAATCAACTGATGGTAACCATAATATTGAGCAATTTGAAGACATTTTATAAGATCCCAGAGCTCTGTCGTGTTATTAGAATTATCTCCAATGCTTCCTTGAGTAAGATGTTCCCCTGGATGTTGTAGAAAACCACGCCAAATCCATTCGCGCCTAGATTGCCTTTAGAGGCTCTATCAAAGTTTAACTTCATAAATCCTGGTGATGGAGGAGACCAATGAGAAGGGATTTCCTTGGTATGGGATCTCTAGAGGTTCTTGTAAGGGGAGGGATTAAAGGTGAAGTTCCAACTGTCAAGGATGTGTTGTTTATGAGGAGGACATTTCAAGTCCTTGTCTTTCCATGGTTGCAGGTGGATGGTTTTTCTGAAGTTATCATGGATTTGATTCCAAACTATCCGCCAAACCAGATGGGTTGAAAGGAAGATAGGACTTTTCCACTCTTTCCAAAGCTTTCATAGGATAAACCTAGGGATTAGTTGCCAGATGCGGTTGAGGATGGGAGAGTGAAAAGTTGAGTCTCTCTATCCTTCGATGGTTTCTTTGAGGCCTTCTTGATTGCGATCCGATACACACATGACTGTGGAACATTGGTCCCAAACTTGAGAGTTGTAGGATCATAGGTTGAGCAAGTGATTTTTTGTTTCATAATCCCCGAGGCAAAGTGGGAAAATGGAAGGCCTTATAAAGCCTCTTTTCATTAGATTATCCCAGGTAAGGATACTTTTGTGTGCAACAAGGCAAAGGAAAGTGTTGATTTTGGGCCAATGCTTAGTTAGCCATATTTTCATACAAACCTGCTCTTGAGGGATAAGGTGGAAAGAAACTTTGATACTGTAGGATTCTTTAATAGTAAAGGTGCCCTGCAAGGAATGCCCCCATCTTAAAATGTCCTCTCCCTGAAGAATTTGATTTTTTCTAGAATTGGTCAAATCATGCCAAGGTTAGAGATCCACATGCTCTGCAATGTGGAGTTCCATTCGAGAGGATTTCCATCACTTCCAGGTCGCACCAGGGGGGTTCACTTGTCAGTAGTCCGCTACTGTGATCAAAATCGCCTGAGAAGTGGGGGCAAGGAATTTGTCGGCCAGAGTATCATGTGCCAGAACAGACCATGGTTGCCAAGAGTTGTTCCAAAAGGAAGCTATTCTTCCATTCTGCGCTTCCCAAAAGGCGTGATCGACAATCAGGGAGTGGCTTTGCTAGGAAACATTCCAAATCAAGAAGCCCAGAGTATTTTCATCCCATGTGATTAGATGCTTTTCTGTGATGTTGGGCGTGTATTTCTTTCTCCAAAGTCTGGCCCAGAGATCATGGGGGTTCTTGAGCCACCTGAACCAAATTTGAGCACTAAGAACTTTGTTTAGAGTAGCTGGGTCCCGTAGTTTGAGGCCTCCCTTTAATTTTGGTTTACAAAGCTTTTCCCAGCTGATCAGAGCTTCTTTTCGTCTTATCTTTTCCCCCTACCATAGAAATTTCCTTTGCAAAGTTTTAATGGAATTTAGAATGAAGCCAAGTGCCACCAAGGCCGAGAAAGAGTAGATGGGAAAGGCTTTCAGGAAATATTTAAGGAGGATGAGGCGACTAGGAAGGTTGAGCAACCGAAAAGTCCAAGAGGAAATTATTTTAGTTAGGGAAGTGAGAAGTCCTTCCCAAGAGCTGTTTCGAAGAGTTTTTTTCTATAAGATGAATGCCAAGGTATTTGGACGGAAGGGAGTTATGTGTGAAGCCGAGGATAGTAGTTATGTGAAGTTGGACAGGGAGCAGAGTGTTAAAAAAAAAGATTTGAGATTTGTCTCGTTTAATATCCATTCCTGAGGCGTCACAGAAATTTTGAAGGATATAGAGTATCCTATGTGCTTCTCGAACCGTTGGGGAACCCAACATTAAGGTATCATCAACAAAATGGTTGTGGGAGACTGGAGGATCAATGCCATGTAGGGGAAGCCTGATTAAATATCTATCAACAATGGATGGTTTGATGAAGCGACTTAGACCTTCTGCCATGATGATGAAAAGGAAGGGGGATAGGGGATCCTTTTGTCGTATGCCACGAGTGGGAAAGAAGGGACGGGAGGGAATGCCACTGATTATGATAGAGAAGAAATCAGAGGAGGTTAATTTGAGGATCCAATCTACCCAAGCAGGTGCAAAGCCAAAAGCAAGAAGAACAAATTTTATGTAAGCCCAACTTATCTTGTCAAAATCTTTAGAGAGATCTAACTTTAATAACATACATGGAGTGTCGGTACTTTGAAGAGAGTGGATAAATTCATGAGCGAGGATGACGCTATGTAGATTTTTCCTACCTTCAACATATCCTCACTGCTCAGGTGAAATGATGAAGGGAAGGAGGGGTTTAAGGCATCGGACAATCACCTTCGATAAGAGCTTATAGATTACATTGCAGAGAGAAATTGGCATGAACTGTTTAGGGTGAGTAACTCTCTCTTATTTGGGGATGAGGGTAAGGAAGGTTGCATTGAGTGCACGAAGAACCTGATCAGAAGTTTGAGAGTCCTCAATGATTTCCCATACTTCCTCCTGTATCATGGGCCAACAATAGTGAAAAAAATCCGTTGTGAAGACGTCCGGACCAGGAGATTTTCCTTCTAGAGTATCTTGAAGCACCAGGTCTACTTATTCAATCATGATTGACCTCAACAAGGCTTCATTCTGTTCCTAATTTGCAGCCTGGAGAGCTAGGGATATCTAACCAGAGTTGGATGGGCCAATTGTCAGACCCGAGGGTGTCGAGAATGTTGGCTTCCAGTGAGATTCCATCCATCAAGAGAGATTTTGAGATCAGGAAGTGGTTTAGATGGCAAGCAACCTGTTTGGACCCTGAGCGTCGGTTTGACTAGGTAAGGAGGTCATTTTGGGTTCCAAGGTCAATGAGACACAACTTATCGATTAAGGATTGAAAGTTCCCGCTTTCTACCTCGAGTCTACGAATCCCTCATCTTTTCTCTTCTAGATTGCAGATCATATTTAAATCCTTGACCAGTATCCATACGCGATCATTGATAATGGTGGCGAGCCAGTCCAAATTATGAATGAAGGTTAGCTTGTCCTTTTGAGTAGCGGGGCAATAGCCATTTGAAATGAAGCCTGGCCTATTGGAGGCAATGATCCTGTATTCCACCGATATTATCCATATGGTAGTGAATAAATTCTCCATGAGCATAGAGCTTGGGTTCTAGAGGATGGCTAAACCACTGGTAGTTCCTATTGCATCAATGCTCATCATTTTCCCTTGTTTCCAACAATCAGAAATAATTTGATCCATTTCTTCACCTGCACATTTTGTTTCTTGTAGAAACAAAATGTCACATTGTTTCACTATGATGCGATCTTGTAGAATCATTTGCTTTCTACGACCATTGAGTCCCGAGATCTTCCAAGACATGATCTTCATGATGAGGATCGGTAGGGGAGAGGGGGAAAGTTGTAAGAGATAATATGCATCTGACCTAAGTTTACCATGAAGTGTCCAATCTCCTGTATGAGCTTCTAGGTGGATTTTTTGCCTCTTTTCCTTTCGTCCTTTTGAGGCTTGCACTGCTCTTTTGGTTGGTTTCCCTGGATGCCCAAGCCCGAATTAGATCCAGCCACGAAACCCGCTAAGGATTTGAGGAAAACCTTATGTACTTAGCGTAGCTGATCTAGAGGAATGGTGTATATTTGTTGTTAGCGATAGGCTTGTTCTAGATGTACCAATCTATGCCTGCAAGATCCTGTTTTTCTAGGTCCATTTCGGCTTCTCCTTCTTCCAAGTCAGATGGTTCACCATCCATAATGTGGGAAGAGGGAATGGAATCTATCTACTCCAAGACAAGGGTGTTCACCATTTTTCCCTTTGTGTTGCCTTGGATTGCAGCTTCCTGAGGAGGGATCTGTGGTTCATCCATGTCCTCTGGAATTTGTTGAAGGACGTCATAAAATTTGCTGGAGGGCGGTTCCTTAGTTGCATTTGTCACCATTTTCCTATTCACTTGACGACGTTCGCCAACTACATGAGTCAATCCATCTTTTGATTTACTTACTTCAGGGTTTTCGGGGTTTCTTGCAGAGTTAAGAGGACAATCTCTGAAAATATGTCCATGTTCGTGACATTTTATACAACAAAAAGGTATGTGCTCGTAATCAATAGTTTGAGACCAGTCCTCATTGTGATATTCAAGGAAAATGGAGCCTGGGGGGGGGATTTGAAATATTAATGTAGACACAAATGTGAGCATATGAGGTATACCTTCTCTACTTGGTTTCCTCTGAGGATTTAACATAAACCCCAATGGTATTTCCAATTCCCGCGAGGATTTTTTCTAACTAGAACTCCTGTGGCAAGGAATATAAACGAATCCAGATCGGCGCATGAGTAAAGTCTTATGTTTCAGGGCTGAACTTCTTCATCCAGAAGCGCAGAAAGAGGCCGCCTGAATTGAAGAAATATGGTCCCCCATCAATGATTCGGTTTGGATATCCTAGGTTGTGAATGATGATGGTAAAGAAACCCTTGGAGCCTAACTGTAGGTCATAGTGTACTTTGGGTTTCCACCACTGTTGTATCCATTTGATGAGCTCGCATTCGGAATGCCATAGACCTAAGAATTTTCCTACCAGAGCATAATCTTGCATGTATTGTTTTTTCTCTTCGATTATGGGTGTGTTGATCACATATTTCGATGCGAGTTGTGCATGAGGAATACATTTCCAAGGTTCCTAAGGACGTGTCGCCTTTGCCTGAGCTGGTCTTGTATCAATCTCCATTTCTTTTTCTTTAGCTGCACCTTCGAAGAAAAACTGGAAGCACAGATCAGGGGGTGGTTCAAAAAAAAACAGGTGGAAGACGCTTCTTGAGTTTTCCTATGCCACGACTTGGTTTTAGGAGGACCCTCGAGGCCCTCCTTCATTCAGAATCATGGTTTTCCCTGCTAGGGGTGGCTAAGTGTAGTTGAGAGACGAGAAAAAACCCTAGTTTTTTAGGTTTCTCTATCGTTCAAGAGTTATAGGAATTGTATATTGGTATCTAATAGTATAAAAAATTAACATTGTGTACTTTAATTTTAATAAAAGTATATTTTAAATTACATTAAAAATCAACATTGTATATTTGTTTGTTTTTATAAAATTATATTTTAAATTAATATAATTGTAAACATTAAAAATTAATATTGTATATTTAATTATTGTTGTAAGAATATTTCAAAATGTTAAATTCNTATTTTAAATTACATTAAAAATCAACATTGTATATTTGTTTGTTTTTATAAAATTATATTTTAAATTAATATAATTGTAAACATTAAAAATTAATATTGTATATTTAATTATTGTTGTAAGAATATTTCAAAATGTTAAATTCGTTTAGTAAAAAATAATTTATTAGATAAATTTTAATAAAAAAATTTAAAATTTTCAATATATGATAAGTTGAAGTTGTTTAACCAAAACAAGTTAAAAAATATATATTGAGAAGATGATATTATTCATAACTTACTCAAGGTTACTTCAGACACATTTTTTTTTTTTTAATATTTTCACCATCTTTCCAATTAAACAAAAAAAAAACCATAAAAATCATGAAGATTTTTCATGATCACACTTCACGTAAATATTAATCCTCTTAGCTTAAGTTCCAAAATTTGATGGGTAAAATCAACCCGAGGACTTAGGATCTATATTCTAAAGAAACTATAGTAGGTGCAACTTTTGAAAATCTATCCATCATGTTTTTGTTAAAAAATTATAGTCGGTCAACATGTTTAATTATAATTGTTTTTTAAATATGAAAGGAGCTTTTAATTTTAATATTTTTTAAGAAATTAGAGATTGTTTAAGTGTGTACCTTAAACTTAGGGGCGGCAAGTCTTTAGTAGAATAATTCAACTGTGTATTAGGAGTTTTTGTAGGCTCAAGCAGAGAAGAAAATCTATTTTGTCAAATTCTATGTCATTTTCTGTATTGTAATGAACTATACAAATAGCTAAAAAGATGATCCAATGATGACACATAATTACTTGTTCTGCACAGATACATAATCAAATTCCCGAAAAACAATCCCATTTTTAGCCCATATTAAAAAAAACGATTTTAAGAGGACTACATAGTACAAAGTGGAAGTTCTATTTTGAGAAGACTACAAAGTGGGAGTTCTATTTTAAGAGGAATACAAAATCGGAGTTGAATTGTGTGTGCATGGTCCATACATGAATTATTTATAGCATAGCTTTGCAAATAAAGATTGATATATATCTGAACTTGTACAATGCTCTTGTATCTTCATTAATACATTGAGGATATCTCAATTTACCTTTTACGAGAAGCCAGTTCAAAAATTAATGTATTGAGTAGTGGTTCACAAAGATGTCATCTAAATTAGTAGGTGTTTAGACTCATCTCAATGACATTATTGAAAAGCTATGGTTCAATGGAGTAAACAAAAGTGAAGTGTAGTATAAATATATCATGCCTCTTAATGAACGCCCTTAGTTGTCTGAGGTGTCTTACTTTGAGAGCATTTCGGTGGTGGATCTCTAGGACCTGGATGGTCCTAATAGAACATGGGTAGTCTTAGTACGACATGCATGTGAGGAGGATGGTTTTTTCTAGGGACATGATATACTTCAATCCCACCTTATCAACAATTTTAGACTATCAAAATAAGTTGTTTTCGTTTCTTGGTTTATCCTCCACTAGGATAACAAGGAAGTCTTATATTCCAAACTAACCCTATAATGAAGAGCTACATTCTTGGAAGCTATATCTGTTATCAGCTTTGTAATTTGTTTATATGTTGTTGGGCTAGTTTTCTAGCCTATGCATGTGTCAATGGGTTCTATTATAATTTTCTACTTATTTGTGTGGAATTTATGGTTCTCTTCATAACTCTACCATGATGATGATAAAGCATGCTTGACGTTGGGTGAATATTAAATTATTGATTTCATAAATATGGGAAAGCATGCCTGGAGATGTGGGATTAATAGGCAGACCTGACTTTGGCATGAGAGCACCACCGATCGCTACAAACATGGATACGAAATCAACTTAAAGCTTCGAAAATGAGTTAATTAGCACTAGATTTAAATTCTTTAGGTTGGTTTTTGTGGGTACTTGAACACTGGGTTGCAAGAGATGGAGTGGTAACACTACACGCTGTGGGAATGGTGAGATCTTGTCTTTAGCTGACCGAAAGACCCAACTGATTCTGAGTGTTGATGAATTAGCAAAGGAAGGTTGTTGTGTTATTAACGATGACAACCATGAAGGCATTGCAACAATTCGGGTTGGCGGTGTCGTTAGTCCCTGTAATGTAGTTGGCACTGTTAAAATAATGTAACTGCAAAGTGTATTCTTATTATTATTTGATATATTATTCATTGGATCAATGCCCATTGTGGATTGATCATGTCGGCTATTGTATAAGGACCAAATCCCCTTTTGTGGATTGGTCATAATGTAATTGTAAAAGGCAAAAGAAGAAGTCGGCCCCAGAATATATCAAGAGGCCCTGAAATATAATAAAGGTGGTTATAACCACCCAGTTTGAGAAGTCGGCCCTGCCAGTGAAGAGACACTTCACACGTGCCAGATTTGTATAAATAAGGAGGCCAGTGCCTCACTTAGACACACACCTCACTTGCTCATTGAGAGACAAGTTTCAGAACTGCAGTTGAAGAAGAAGGAGAGAGAGTGGCACATCTTTTGGGAGAGGATATTTTGCATTAGTTTAAGTTATCTCTTGGCATTGTATTGGCTATCTATAATAAGGAAGTTTTGCTGGGATTTGTTCCCCTAGAGGGTTTCCTAGGATAAATGTTGTGTCTCTTGTGATTGTGTATTTCTCAGTGATCTTGTGTTATGCTATTATTATCTATTGAAATGCAAAGAACTATAATAATACCCTAAACATTAACATGGTGTAACACCTTGTTTCCCCCAGTTTGTAAAAATAACTGGACTGGCCAAGCACTGTGGCAAACTCAGAAATGTGAATATGTGATGTGAATGGACCTTGTGGAAAAGGTTGATGAATGTGAATAATATTATGAATTTATATTACAGGACTGTTGAGAGGGGATATGATAAAAAAGAGACCACGATGGTTGCAGAAAGGTGGTGGAAGGCACCTGGAAAGGTGGCGTTAACTTCCACCGAAAAACAATACCGTATTTGGACTTCACTGGCCCGGAGAACCAAAAGCGGCTCGCTGGCCCCGAATTAAATGTCTCGCAGGCTGGTAGGTAGATGGCTCCTCAGGAATTAATGAGGGATGGGGAGGTGAACCACCCTTCCGTAGAGTCGTCAGGCCTGACCAGCGCGAGGGAAATCGCGCCACACGCAACCTCGCAAGAGGATAAGGCGTGGGGGAGAAGTGATTGGGGGCATACGCAAGGGGAGAAAGAGAACTCTGGTGATATGCAGAGTGAGTGATAGCAGAGAGGAAGGAGAGTAAACTTCGCTCCTGGTCACTGGCAAACAGAGACACAGTCTCACAACATCGTCGTCTCAGCTCGGGGGTGGCTAGTTGTAAATCCACTGGGAGTCATTGATCCTACGGTTGGGTGGAAATGAGCACCCCTCTCAGCAGTTTCATAACCCCTGGTGTTACCTTCTGATAAGTGTTTTGCCTTTGGCATCTTGAAATATATGTATGTTGACATTTATGATCATAAGCTGTGAAATTGTGAATGATTTCATTATAAGAATGTCTATATAGTGTATTGATCAGTACTGGTAGTTGTATGTTTATATGGAAAGACTACGTACAACTTATGTTCTCATAAATCGTTATTTATGTGCGTATTGATCTAATTCAGACTTCACGTCTGGTTCTCAAGAGAGCAATACCCTTATATGCCTCAGATAGTACCCTGGGTAAACCTCCCCATAGAGATACCCTTCTTGAAAATCCCATCAAGAGCCTGGAAGGAGGACGTGAAGGTGCAAGGCCTTAAGAAATCCCTGATAAGTATCGAATTGACTGACGAGATCCCGTCGGGAGATCTGTGGTCACTCACAACAGTCAGATAAGAAGAAGAAGATGGAAAGTTAAGTGCCTTAACCTTGATAGGTGGTGATCGACAGACGAGATTCCGTCGAGAAATCTGTGGTCACTCATGATCGTTATATTTGGTAGGAGAAAGTAGGATGTTAAGTGCCTTACCCCTGTGACTTTCTGTGTCTTCGTGGGTAGCGAAGAGGTCGGGACCGTAGATCCCCAAGGTCCATGAGAGCATCTGGATCGTTGATCTTTCCACGTCCAGGGAGTCGTGGGAGAGCACACAAGTTAGGAACCTGTCTGAGCCATCAGATATCGACTGGAAAACCCGACAGTCATTGGATCTGTCAGGAGATACCCGAGGGTTAAACCCCCAGTGAATAGGGGTGAAAGCCCCAAAATAGATCTGGACCGTCCGAGTAATGGAGGCCACGTGTCAAGAGACTTTCCACTTTGGGAAATCGGGAGTCGAGAACTCGGGAGTTCTGGTGACAAAAGATCGTTGCATTCCATGGTAGAAACCCCGAAGTAGATTCGGGTCGTCCGATTAAAGGAGGCCATGTGTCGTGAGATTTCCCATTTCGGGAAATCGAGAATCGAGAACTCAGGATTTCTGGTGATGAAAGTTCGGGATGTTCCATGGTGGAAACCCCAAAGCAGTCGTAGACAGACCGATTTCAGGAGGCTACATGTTGAGAGATTACTTGTTTCGGGAAATCAGGGATCAGGGATTCGGGAGTCCCGTTGACAAGAGGTCGGGCTCTCACCTTGATAAATCCTGATGGAAGAGAGACTGTGTTCATATGGGAAGAGGTCATATTGACAAAGGCATAACCCAAGGGGCTAATCACCGATTGAGGCTCGTTTAGCACTTCGGCGTTTCGACATTCAGGATATCGAAGGGCATGTTCCCCTATGCTCTCAAACCCTTAAATCCAGACTTATAAACATCGAGATGTTAGCATGTGGTTAGGCTCTGATGAACGGATGGGATCCTCTGAGAGGATCCAGGGTCTGGGATGACCATGAGATGTGAGGAAGATATGTCGGCTTTAAGCTGGGGCGCGAATGTGCATTAGGGTAAGTAGCGAGAAGATCTGGATGGCCAGAGTCCACCCGCCCAGATCTATGGCTGAGGCTTCATTCTGGAGCCCCCTTGTTGTTCTTCCTTTAGCGGTGAGGAGGGGGTCCGGAATTGAACGCGCAACTCTTGAACGGTCAGGATTTATTCACCTTGATCAACGACATTCAGGCCAATTCTGGACCCCCCTTGCCATTCTGCCTTTAATTGGGGGGGGGGTCTGAAATGGTGTGGGATGTGAAGCGGGACTTGCCTCCTGTCACGTCGCCCTCCAAGTCATGTTTCCCCTCTCACCACCTGTACTCCACTCAACCGCGTGACAGGGTCATTCCTAATGGCCATTTGCTAACCCTGTAGGGATTTGACCCTATTGGCTAGTCACTAGCCCTGTCGGGGTTCGATGGTTGCAGAGTTGAATGATTCAACATTCTTGTAGCGCCGAGGCACGAAATACAAAGAGGCGCCATGGTTATTTGACCTGTGATCATGACCCATGATCACATGGGAGAGAGAGAGAGAGAGAGAGAGAGAGAGAGAGAGAGAGAGAGAGAGAGCTAGCTTACGCTAGGCCTCCGTAGATATTTCGGGGGTTTTGATTCTGCAGAAATCAACGAAAACATGATTATGGTAGTGGGTACGTTACAAATTGGTATCAAATCATGGTTACAACACTTGGCCTGCTTGGGCTCAGGCATGAGCCGCGTAATAAGATATTGTTATCTGTGTTTTCTCCTTAAGAAGAAGGATTGCAGAATGAAACTGTAATCTGGGAATTTTTTTCTGTAACCCCTCTGTTAAAATAATAACTACTCTTCTAGGAGTAGGGATGCATTGATCGTTATCATTGATAAGATCTAAGTGCAAATGACAGAGGTGGAATAAATTGTGCCATAAATTTGCACGAGCCAGATAAGGGACATGAACTATGTTGTCCAGTTTTAGTGTTATGGTGGCTACCTACTAAAGTAGGTAGAGTCTCTTGCAATTGAGATGGCTAGATAGATAAGGATTAAGACCCAAATGAAAAACCCCTGTTATATGGGTATACATGTGAAAATATGAACTATGTATTGGGTATAAATAAATATAAATATTGACTAATAACTAGCGTTTGTCTTTTCACCCAAGCGGACGATCAGCCGCGGGAATTTACAAACGCAGAGAATGGTGACTCACCAAGAGATGGGAGAAGGCTCCCACAATAGAGACAAAGAGTTTGACGAAAGAAGAGAAATAGGAACCCCTCCAGATCTAGCTGAGACTGTGAGGAGTCTCATGGTTGAATTGCAAAGCTGCAAGGCCGACAATGAAAGGATGATGAAAGAACAAGAAAAGAAAACTGAAATTAATGCAGTTTTACTGCAGATCTTATCCGACCTACAACGACAAATGCAACATGAACCCGAGATACAAAAACATGGTCATATCAGTGGCCATACTGAGAGGAGAACCTCAAGGAAGGTCCACCCCAGAAGTAAAGGACCAGTGCTAGACGATTCCTCTAAGAAGGAAGCTGGCGATTCAGAAGGCTCTTCCAGCAGTAGGACCAGTTCCTATTCTCGAAGAAAACAGAAGAAGCACAAGACTTCCAAGGGTCATAAATTTGAGGAATTCAGAAAGGCCAAACCTCCCTCCTTCGATGGTGAGATAAAGAAGGGAGAGGAAGCAGAGGCCTGGCTACTTAGACTGAAGAAATATTTCAGAGTCCATGATTTTTCAGAGAATTTGAAAGCCCAAGTGGCCACTTTCAACCTGAACGGAAAAGATTCCATTGGGTCAGAAGATCTTAAGAATGTGAAAGGGGTTCGCGAGGAGGACCTGTCCTGGAAACAGTTTGAGAAATACTTCCATAAGAAGTATTTGTCGGAAAAATATTTCGACGAGAAGAAAAAAGAGTTTTATGAACTCAAACTGGGGCAACTCACTATAGAGGAATATGTCAAAAAATTCCTCGACTTATTGAGATATGTACTCTACATCAAAGCAGAGAAGGCAAAGGTGCAACGCTTCATCAGTGGGATACCCAAGGAATACTGGAACATAATTGAATTTGATGAGCCAAAGACCTTAGAAGACACTATTCGAAAGGCAACATATTGTCATGAACAATATGGACATCAGGCAGAGTCTCGTGGAGACTGGAAACAAAATAGTGGTTCGAGATTTTAGAAAAAGGGGATCAAATCCTCAGGATTTAAGAACTACAAGAAGAACCCCATAATGAACTTTCCAGCTCGGAGTGTACTCCACCAGAACTTTCCCTCATCGGACGGAAATAAAACTTCTGGACCTATACCAGTAAATACTGATAACCCAAAGAGAGAACCTTTAAAATGTTGGGGTTGCGGAGAATAGCATCTCCTGAGAGACTGTCCACACTAACAACAGAATAGTCGGAAAGTTTATAACATTCAGGAAGCTACCACAGTCAATGATGTGGCAAGGAGTGTGTCGTAGATTTATGCAGCATTGGATAATAACCAAGCTGACCACCAAGCTTCAGTGGTGGAAATAGAAGGTATGATTTTCAACCATCTAGTGTCTGTTTTGATTGACCCTGGTTCAAATTTGAGTTATATAGCCCCTAAATCTGTTGATAAATGTAAACTACAACCAAAAAAACAAACCAAGCGATGGTTGGTACAGTTAGCCACTAGCACCAAAAGAAGGGTAGTAGAGGTCATACCAGCCTGCCAATTAATGTTGGGTGAATTCCCCACCCAAGAAACCCTTAACATATCACCCCTGGGATCATACGATCTATTGATTGGTATGGATTGGCTGGCCTCCCATAAAGACAGATTGAACTATTACTATAAAACATTAGAATGTGTGAGCAAAGAAGGAAAAAGGATAACCCTTCAAGGGATCTGAAAACCTGTCTCGATGAGGCAAATATCAGCCGTGCAAATGAGAAAGTATTGTCGAAAAGGATGTCCCCTATATGCAATACAGGTGTTGAAAACAATCGAAGGTGATAAACCAAGCCCTGATGATCACCCTATTGTTGAAGGAAAATCTCCCTGCGGACAGGTAGATCTCCTCTTGAGAGCTAGACTCTTAACTCTTAAGACAGAAGACGCTTATCATGGACACTGACTTCCTTTTAGATCTATATAAACTGATGTACGAGGAAGAAGGAGAAAAGAAGTACCTTTTATTGACGTTTGTCCCTGCACGCTCTGAGTTGAGCTCCAATCCTTCGCTCCTCGATAAGCCCTGTAGACAAACAATAGTACAACCACTTCCTACTCTACTGACATTAGCTTGAAAATAGACCTATCTATTAGATACAAGTTCATGTGATATCAAACACAAACTAGAAAGAAATAGGCCAAGCGTGTCATATTAATGAGAATAATGACGGAAGTAACTTACAACTGTAGATGCGAGTGCAGTAGCTTCGTCAAATCCCTTTTGTCTAACCCTTGCTCAAAATATCCACGATCCGGATGACAACAACTTCACTGATTACTCTCCTGCAGTTCACTGAGTGTTTCCTATGAGATCATAGGTTTCATGCTTCTAATTCTTCCCCCTTTCCACCATGATAGAGCCTGTTTATATAGGTTTAGAGAGGCCTAACCTCTTGAGGTATCTTTAGGGTAAGTTGAGGATTTTCCTCCTTGAGTTAGGGATCTTCCCTAAGATCATGGCTGAACCAAGAATTTCAATTCAACTTCCTTCCAAGATTGAAAGATCTTCTCCTTATTCTCCTCAATAGACCAACTCCTGCCCAAAATAGGTAGCGCTCCCTCAAAAGGGCCATCAGAGCGCTATAGCGCTC
Source organism: Picea engelmannii (assembly GCA_009831015.1). Classification (NCBI taxonomy): domain Eukaryota; kingdom Viridiplantae; phylum Streptophyta; class Pinopsida; order Pinales; family Pinaceae; genus Picea; species Picea engelmannii. The sequence goes on from ML780211.1 coordinate 44,197, forward strand.
CCTAGTAGGCTTTAGGGGGGCACCAACACTCTTCATGCAAATATGTTCAGTGCTATAGCGCTCCCTAGCAGTTTATAGGGGAACACCAATGCTCCTAAGAGAGATATAGGGGAGCGCTCTCTTCTAAAAACCTAGATTCAGTGATTCTTTCAGGTGACAAGAGGCACTTAACTTCAGTTAACCATTCCTCTTCCTTCAGATCAAGTGTTTGAGGCATTTTAAGTGTCTTATTAATGTTGTTATCAGTATGACATAGGCATCATGGCAATATGCTTTGCTTAACACTTGCGACACTTGCGACACTTATCAAAGCGAGTAATGTTGATGTGTAACAGATTGCCCCCCAAAGTATGAAGTTAGAAGATGGGAACTAATAACTGAAATGATTTGTAGACTTTCAAGCAAGGGTATAGATGTAGAGAACTTGACAGAAGCTGCACACAAACATCCAACAAGTATTATGACATGTTTCAAACCCAAGGCAGGCATACCTATGCTTGGGTGATCAAGACTTACGAGATATGGCCGCCATAAAATACACTGCGGATCCACAATTGTATTGATAAAAAGGTATAGCCACCGAGGATACATTGTGGATCTATACTCTGATGACCTGAACTGATCGTAGCCACAAAGAATACACAGTGGATCTACAAGATGACAAGACATAGCCACGACCAATACAAAGTGGATCTATGTAATAGTATATGTGTCATTGTTCAAGAGAAACTCCTTCGCAACCTGGGCAAAGTACATATCAAAGTGATCACTCAACCCAGGGTCTTCTTACCGATCCTAATGTAGTACGAATCTAACCATGTGAATAGATGTCCTGATGTCAAACATGGAAGAAACCACTTGATTACCAATCAATGATGTAAACCGTTAACAAGCACGAGGGAGATCACCATTAATGCCAATGATTCCCAAGGTACTCTAGTACATTCCAATGAATGTGAATGGATGAGCTGGAGTCGAACATCCATGGAATCGTCTGATCAAAGGTCAATGATGTAAACCTGTTGTCGGACGTGAGGAGGCCTGCCATTGAGGCATGTAGGTCCTAAAGTACTAACTGGTTTCTAATTCTGATTCCTGGATAATGTGTTGAAGTCGACAGGAATAGGCTCGTCAAAGGAGGGCCTTGATATATCCCCCATAAACAACACGAAACGGACATAAAGATGTAATTGGAAGATCAAATGAACATGGACCGACACAGGTATTGAGACAAGATATTTGTAATGGCTGACTCTCAAGGAGGATACTTCCCTTGAACACTGAGGCACAACAACAGAAATATGACATGGACCAAAAATTGATGATGCAGTGGATGTTGTGACTTACGTCAGGTGACCCAAAGGAGTGAAAGAAACTCAAAGGATTGGCTCAGTGCAGAGGTTCAGTGGATTATAATGCCTGCAAAAGACAAAGTGTCGTGTTCAAGGGAGACTCTAAGAATTACTTGGTAATGTTCTCAAGAGATTGCTTGGCTTGCTTCTTTTGAATTTTCCCCCATCAAGATAGACAAGTACCTCTTTTTAATTTACCAAGCTCGAGGAGGGTAACACATGCTCCATATAACCCACCTTCGGTAAGTTCCTCTTCCTTTGTTTAACGAACTGGAAGAAGTAAGGGTTTGGTCCTGTATGGGCCTGTCGATGTTTGTTTTGGCGAGTCCAAGGACAGAAAACTCGAAGGTTTTTCATGATTATAGAGTTTGGAAAAACACTTAAAAGAGAACTCTCTCAGTTCCTTTTTCGTACAGTTAGTCTCATGAGGATAAAAAATAGATAAACTACCACTTGAAAGACGCCCTTTCGAACCTTTTAATGAGTGTGAAAGGAAGCAAGATCACTCGATGATCTTTTCATATTTAGAGAGTCTGAAAAGAGTTTAAAGGTGACTCCAGGGGGTTCCTTTTTCATGTGTCCATGCGGGTCCAAAAAATAGATAAAATTCTACTCGGTGCGTTCTTATATTCTCAATCTTGAGAACAAACTAAGACTATGCTCATGGATGTGACAAGGTAAACAATCGATCAAAACTGCTTTAAAACTTGTAGTGTCAAAATTGCAATCCAGAGGTTTAGTGAAGCCATTATATTGTCAAAGAAACCCACAAATAACTATACCTTATAAAAAATGGAAATTTATAAATAGTAATACAAGAAGAAATCTTCATTTACCATTTCATTTTGCATAAGGATTTGTAGCAGTGGAGATTCTCATTTTGGAGGTGGATCTTGTTTTGCTTGATATCGGAGCTACGGTTGACCATTTCTCTCGCCGTTTGGACCAAGTAGATCTTCATTTCCTCTTCCTTCAATTGCATGGTCCAAAATTTGTTTTCACAACAATATTTAAATAAGAAAACGAAGCCCTAGGTTGTCTAAACAAAGATCAAATCAGCCTCTATTCAAAACGATGGGAAAAAGACATTTGTTTACAAAAACGCTTTTAGAGGGTGATAACATAGATGCCAACGCCTTGATACTTGAGTAGATAGGCCATTTTTGTTAAAGAAACCATAAGAAACTCAAAAAATATGCCCACGCAGCCATTATGAAAATCATTTTAATTTAAAACGTTTTATTGCTGCGTAGTGATCATTGAGTAATAAAAAGGAAGGTGTGGTCCTTCTTGAATAGTATGGGTAATAGATTTCAAGTTTTTAAATTGCTTAAGAAATTGCCAAAAAATTGAATAATGAAATTCTTTGTTTTTTTTTTATTTGTAGGTGATTTCGGCAACGACCATGATTGAGTGGAAGGAACGGGAGCATGAGCTCGATGATTTGGTTGCTTTGCGGAGTCCTCGTACGTGGGCCGCGTTGAGAGCTTGTGGCTTTCTGAAATTCTTCAAGCTACAAAAGATGAAGAAAGAGATCCTTCTGCTTGAACACATAATCAACTTGTGGGATGTTGCAGAGTAGGGGTTTCGGATCGGAACATAGATTCTCACCATCGAGTTGGAAGATGTGCATTTCTTGACTGGCCTCTCAAAAAGAGGGGCTCCTATAGCTTTTTCCGGACAGAGGGCGCTTCCTGAGCAAGTGGGTGTGTACCTGGCACGACATTGTGTCCCAGGAGCAAGACTGGTGGGGGGTAGAATCCCAATCAAGGATATCAGAGAGTTACCCCTTCGGTCTATTTTGTTTGCCATCACGAGTGTGACAGGAAGCACTAGCACACATATAACATCGAGATCACAGGTAGGTTATGGGGTATAGTGTTTGGAGTCAACACTATTTAACTGGAGCGCAGGGTTTCTTCAGAACGTGAAGGATCAGGTTTCGAGATGTAGGATGGGGAAAAAGCAGTTCGGATATGGTTCTTTCTTGGTCTCATTCTTCTTAGAGCACATCCCCCAGATGCAGCCTCAGATTGAATTGGCAGCACGACCAGTGGGAGAACCACAGATGGAATAGTGGACTAGTCTATCTCCGAGACTAGTGGCAGAGTCAAAGTTCCGTTTCACCGGTGACTTCCTCGCTTGGCTGAGATGCCAATATCTTTGGATAGAAGACTTCCCATATGCCGAGGTGGACTTTCGCGAGAGCATGGATTTGATTCTACCAGTGGGGGAAGATTGGGATGCGTCAGGTGAGAGACTAAGCAACACCTTGTCTAGTTTTTTTTTGTTTTAAGTTTTTTTAACGTATGTATATTTTTTTGGGTACGTAGAAGAGTTTTTAATGGATGTATTATTTTCAACATGCAGACAAGGGAGCAATGTGCCCAGCTGAGATACCAGTACCAGGACGTCACGGAGGTGCTCAGGTTGCAGTAGATCCGGGGGCACCAGTGATAGGTCTCTGGGAGGTTGAAAGAAAACTTCAAGGCCTTACGATGGGCATTCCTCCTCTATGGAAGAGAGAAGTACCTTTACATATATAGAGACACACTGTGGGGGTGCCAGAGAAAGTTAATTTTCTACTGAGACGAGTAGTGTGCGAAGTGATATGTTACTCTCAGCATAATGCAGGGCAGAGAGATTAGAGTCTCTCTGGTGATTGTATATTTTGTATGGCTTGTCGAACGATGTTGTATGGGTGTAAAGACCCAAAATTTTTCTCTTCCAAATACTTTTTGATGTAATCAAAACATTTTCAATCACGCTATGTATATATATATATATAGTTTCGAGTTTTTACAGTGCCAAAATATTTGTAAATGATGATGTCTTTAATGTGAGATGTTTTAATTTACATGTGATGTACAATTTGTTTTCCTTCATGAAACCTTATCTATGGGCGAGATACCAATCCATGATGTAATTAGCTAAGGAATCTGAAACATTGTTGAGTTCTCTTGGAATATGTCTATATTCGATGTAATCAAATATTCATTCAAGACGGTGAACTTGTAGGTGGAGACGTAGCAGGATAGGATTATGAATAACATAGATATGATTGAGTTGTTAGACCACGAGTTGGGAGTATAGGTTAACAATGATACGAGAGATACCTAGGGAGGATGCTTGGGTCAAAAGTCCGATGACAGCATGATATTCTGCCATGTTATTAGTCACTGGTCCTAAGAAAATACCTCCTGAACTCACCACCTCGTCAAATTGGTAAATGACCCATGCTACCGAAGCAATGTTTCGGGTGTGTCGACTAGTGACATCCACAAACCCGACAAAGATAGGAAAGGAAGACGTCATCTGCGCATGAAAACACAAGGCATAGTTATGACTATCAAAGGAAAAGACTCGAGCATGCGAAAGAAACAGACACACTAAACTAAAACACAATAATGTACAACGTACACATGCTAGGTTATCTAGGCATAATACTTTTTAAGGTAAAGCCAATTTCGGGGCTCTCCTAGGGAAATTCCATCATAATCGATTAACTCATAGGCGCCTTTGTGCAGAACACGTTTCACAATGTAAGGGCCATGCCATAGAGGTTCTAACTTACCTATCCCTAGTTTGTCATGAGCCTGGTCATAGACAAGGACTAAGTCTCCTTCTACAAAAGTCTGAGGATGGGCAGATTTGTCGTATTGTTTTTTTATCCGTTTTTGATGTGCCTTGTTAACGAGAGTGGCATCACGACGTGTTTTGTCCAGTTTGGTCAGATATAAGAAACGTTCTTCTTCGGCAGAAGTATGGGGTAGGATTTCTACTTTAAGTTTCAGAGATGGAATCTCACACTCGATTGGTAAAATGGCTTCGATGCCATACACTAACTGGAAAGGAGTGAACCCAGTTGCGGTTTTCACGGAAGTACGGTAAGCCCAGAGAGTGGAGAAAAGTTGTATATGCCAGGATGTCTTATTTGCCCCTACCATGCATTGAATCATGGTTTTGAGGACCTTCTTGATGGCTTCAACTTGCCCTTTGGCCTGAGGATAGTATGGGGATGAGTTTTCATGGAGAAAACCCAGTTTAGCATGCAATTCACTCATCATCTGGTTCTTAAAGTGTGAACCGTGATCGGTGACAATAGCGTGTGGTACACCAAAATGAGTTATGATGTGGTTAAAAACAAAAAGAGTTGCGATATGACCATCGTTCATAAAGGTAGGCATAGCCTTAGTCCATTTGGTAAATTAGTCGACGACAATGATTATATAACCGTGCCCCCCAGCTGAGGTAGGCTTACATTGCATAAAATCGATACCCCACTTGGAAAATGGGTCGATGGCGATGACAGGGTGCAGCATAGTAGGGTGGGTGCGTGCCTTGTTGTTAAAAACTTGGCAAGGTGGGGATTTTTTGACCGCCTCAATACAATCTTTGAAAATCGAGGGCCAAAAATAGCCGGCATGTAGAATCTTATGGGTTGTAGCCATCCCAGAAAGGTGACCGCCACAGGCTCCAAGGTGACAGTCATTCAAAACGTGTTCAGCCTCTGCATGAATCAAACATCATCGAAGGATAGTATCAATACCACGGCGATACAATGTGTCGTCGACGATAAGATAATGACACGAATGGTGGAAAATACATCGACGCTCTTCACGGGAAGTGTTAGGCTGAAAACGTTGGGTTTGGAGATAAAGGAGGATGTCTCCATACCAAGGATCAGAGGTGCTGATGAGGAAAAGAGTTTCGTCAGGGAGAGAATCTCTAGGTTTGATATCTTCATCAGCATGGGGGAGATCGCAGATAAGATTCACAAACACCAGGGACTTTTTGGCTTTGGACTTCGCAAATTCAAGATCGAATTTCTGAAGGATGACGATCCATTTAGAGTAATTTCCCCCGAGCACTTGACGTGTCAATACATGGTACATGGGGTTTGAGTCCGCAATCACAGTGGTGGTGCGTAGTAGAATATAATGGCGAAATCTATGGACAGCAATGACGGCTGCCAGAGCCAGTTTTTATACATGTGAATATCAGAGTTCGGGTCTAGATAGACTCTTGCTCAGGTAATAGATCACATGTTCCTCACCATTGGGGTCCTCCTGAACTAATACCATTGCAATAGTGGAAGTGAAGGCGGCTAAGCAAAGGATGTAGTCCTTTGTATACTCTGGAGGGTGCAACAAAGGTGCGTGAGTCAAGGCATGCTTGAGAGCATCAAATGATCGTTGAGCGATGTCATCCCAGATGAAAGGGGTGATTTTCTGCAATAATCGCATGAATCCTTTAGTTATCTCAGCGTAGTTACAAATGAAACGGCGAAGGACGTTTTCTTTTCCTTGCAAACTCTGGAGTTGGGTCAAACTAGTAGGTGGGGGTAAGGCCATAATAGCCTTAATATTTAAGGGATCCACCCGAATCCCGTCTTTAGAGACAATGAAACCGAGGAGTCGACCGGATTCGACAACAAAAATACACTTATGTGGGTTCAAGCGGATACGGTAAAACCGACATCGAAGAAAAATAGCTCGTAAGTGATCAACGTGATATGATCGATTGGATGAGTGGGCAGGTAAGTCATCGAGGTAAGGTTCTGCAATATGCTTGATATCGTGGAAAGTGTACGACATGGCCTGCTGGAAAGTAGCACCAACATTTTTGAGACCAAAAGGTAGCTTTCGATAGGCGAAAGTTCCCCATGGGAAGATAAAGGCTGTCTTATGTTGATCAGCAGGTAAAATTTCAATCTGGTTATACCCGAAGAAACCATCCATGAAAGATAAGATTACGCTCCCGACACAATTATCAATGATCTAGTCAATGAAGGGTGTAGGGTAGTTGTCCTTCGGACAAGCCTTATTGAGATCCCAATAATCAACACAGACACGAATGGTCCCCTGTTTTTGGCAACCGGAACAAGGTTGGAGACCCATTCTGGCAAAGGGACAGGATAGATAAATCCAGATTTTAAAAGTTTCTCAACTTCTGCCTTTATGGCTGCGATTTTCTTGGGATGAACTGGATGGAGTTTCTGTCGAACAGGTTTCTCACCTGGGTAAGTCTTGATTTCATGCACGATGATCGAGGGGTCGATTCCTGGCATTTCTTCATAGCTTCAAGCGAATACATCGCGAAATTATTTAAACAGAGCAGTGTAAGATACCACTTCTTCGGGTGTGTAATTAACACCAAGGTTAATGTTTTGCACAATGCCTTCTTTGATCGAAATATCAATAATGATCATAGTGGAGATATTACCCATATTCCCCTCAGAAAGAGTGTCTTGTGTGAGGATGGGAGATTGTGGAGAATTAGTAACATCAGGAGGGAAGACATAGTGTATGTCATTATGAATTTCTTCTAGAGACAGAAGGAAAGAGGATCGGTGATGGTTATCATCCCAAGGTATGTCATCGATACTAAGCATTTCCATTATAGATTTGTCGGAAGAAAAAATGTGGGAAATGTAATCGATTATAGACGATAGGGAATCCAACCATGACGACATCAAGTAAGTATCAGGTACCAATAGATGGGGGTCATCGGAGGCAGATTGAATAGCTACGTATGTGGCCTCGGCTGGGCTGAGTGGCATGGTGTCATCGAGCACATCGAATTCCATAGGACTAGGTACAATCTAAGGGTCAGATGATTCCAAAGATTGATAAGCCATAGTCGAAATCATATTGACGGTGGAAATATGATGTGTGGTGGGTGGAAGTGGTGTAGGGAAAGTACCCATAAAGCTAGAATATTTCAACAAGCCAACACCAACGCTTTCATATGTAACTTTATGGTCTCCCAAAAAAGGAATGTTGTTGGTAACGGGGGGGGCATGAGCGTCGGGTGTACATAAATCTAGTTGGTCGATAGTGAAAATTTTTCTTTGATGGGGAAATTGTACACATCGAAACACCGACGAGGCGACGATAGTCATAGCATAGAACCAACTTCTTCCGAGGAGTAGGTTGTAATCGAGGGGGGCATTGACCACCTCGACATCAACAGTAACAGTTTTTTCGCCCAACTGAACGACTAAGGATTGAAAAAGTTTGTGAGGATGAAAGCCTCGCCCATCGAAAGTGCGTGACATCATAGGGGATTTGTTAAGGGCGGGTGATTTCAAGCCTTTCCAACAAGCTAAAGATATGACACAAGTAGAGGCTCCCTCATCCAAGATAGTTCGGTGGATTTGTTGATTGTGAACAACAACATCGATTTGAAAAGCTAGTTAGTGGGAGAGTCGAGGTTGATGATCATCTAGATTAAATGTGAGGTTATTAGATGACTTAGGTTCAAAAGCATTGATGGCAGCCAAGAGCGTTCTACGCTGACTAGGACAGTGTTGTAGAACTTCCAAAGAAGACATAGCACACGGTGCTTGAGCTAAATCTTCAATGATGTTGTAGTTTTGGGCAGCCCGTGAACTAGGATTAAAGGTAGAATTTCGGATAGTGCTCTTAGGAGGGTGTAAGATGGAGTCAAACAAAGGTTTCTCGATCTAGAGCGGTCCATACGGAGGGCTAGCAGACGGAGGACTAATGGAAGATGGTGATGGGTCCGGTAAGGAACCGTTAGTGGGCTTCGGCTTATCAAGTTTAATCAGTGTGTCATATGTCGCAGTGCGAGTGGTCAGATTAATCCCGTTAAACATGTAAATGTGGGCACTTGTCGAGGCCTCATCATGGGATTGGTTGGAACTGCCCCCTGGAGTGGAGGTTTGAGCAAACAAAGATTGTTGTTGTGGAAAAGGTTGGGTAAGCACAGCGGGTTGTGAATTTCCATTAAAGAGCTTGGCCACTTCATCGCAATGTGGACAGTCTCAGGTGTAGTGATCATCACCACAAATGAGACATGGGAATTTCAATTTCCATTGTGGTTGTTTTCCGGCAGCAGGGGTTTGAGGTTGATTTTTGGGTTGTTCATTGTTGTTGTTTTTCTTCAGTTTATTTATTGCTTTCTTCTTGCCTCCAGATTGTTGTGAAGGGGTCGATTGGACCGTATTCACCTCAGAGACCTGAGTTTGAGGGGAGGTAGAAGAGGGTGTGGTCGAACTGGGAGAAGATGTCGAAACGGACCGCTGGGTTGTTCCAGTCGCCTAGGAAGTAGATTGGGTTTTGACGGAGCCAATGACTCCATCCGCGTGCGAGGTAGACGATGGTTTTGATGGATCAGTAGTGGCACAGGTAGCATTTGGTATCAATTCGTACAGAGTACCAGATTGTGAATAAACCAAATCCAAGTACTGAGCTCGAGTAATGGCTTCTTCCTCGGTGACTACGCCACCCATAGCAACATCACGAGCGATCTGGGGTAACAGTGATTTAGTGAACCATTCCGCTAATAATTGGTCAGGAATGAACTCTTTGATTAACTTTCGTCGTCGTCTCCATTCATGAATATGATCAGAGATATGTATAGAGGTTGTTTGATGAAGAGAGGTCAATAGTTCAGTACCCGTCTAATATCAAATGGGTAGTTGGAAGTGTGTGAGGAGGGACATGGAAAGGGAGTTGAAATTATGAAAAGAAGCATGTGGTAGTTCAATATACCACTTTGATGGAGAACCCGTAAGAGTTCGTTGGAAAAGATGCAAACATATAGAATCGTCCATGAGGGAGTTCGATGAACACCACAGATGGAAAGTCATCACATGGTTTTTTGGGTCTTCTCCGGACTTTCCGTCGAATTTTGGAATATCAGAAGGAATTTTAGCTGGAATAGCTGGCCAAACTAGAGAATGAAAAATAGGATCATTCGTTAACCGAGACAAGTCTGGGAGGTCCAGAGTTGCTAGGAAAGGTAGTTGTCGGTTAACCTACGGGTAATACTGGTGTGGCATAGGAACACCAGTAGGACCATACATTGGGTTATGTAGATAATTGTAACCAGTGGGTCCTCTTGTATAAGGTTGGTGTTGACCAGGGTACACACGATTTGAGGGGGTTCGAGAAATATGTGCAAGCCGAGGATAACCGGATGGGTTTTAAGGATTGTAAGCCAGATTTGGCGTTTGTCCATAAGGAGGATATAGATGGGTACCTTGAGGGGGAAGAGGTTGTTGTGGAGCCTGAGGATTGTGTCCTCCCGAGAACTATGGGTTTTTTGGAAAAGGGATATTCCACGGATTGGGTGTGGTAGACACATTTTGTCCATATGGTTGATGGTAGACTCCGGATTGAGGTTGCCCCCCAGCCTGAGGGTGCCCTCCAAATGGAAGTTGTCTTTCGGTGGGAGGATTCCCCCTAGCTTGAGGTGGAGTTCTCGGAATTTGGGAACCAGACGTAAACAACTGATTGGTGCTGCTTAACGGGTTAAAGCCACCAAGATAATTCCCTTCGAGTTGTTGTATAGGTATGGAACTTCCAGGCATACCTTGGGTAGTAGTGAAAATGGAAGAATTCAGTGCTCTGTACCCAAAAGGGAGTGATGATGAAGGTCTAGGTGTTAGTGGTGTGCCAATTGCAGCTTGGCTAGCCACCACATTACCGACAGGAATAGTCAAAACGTGAGGGACCATTGTAGAGTGAGCCATCTGGAGAGAAAAAGTGGACCTTGGGCCAAAGAACGATGTGTTCATATCAACGAACGGTGTAGCTGAAAAAATGGTAGTACCGATAAAATGGTTTAAGGGTACAGTGTAGGTAATAGGCACGTTGACACCTATTCCTGTTCCATAAAGATCCCGCACCATGCACGGTGGACTTTGAACAATGTCTGTGGCCCAAAAGGGGTCGTCGACTAGAGGGTTTGAATGAGACCCAGTCAGAATGTCAGAAGGATTGACGACGACAAATTCATCAACTGAATTCAGTTGGAGAACACGTCTCTCATATCCCTCAGGAATGCGGAAAGCCTCCGGAGACTCTGAAACAATTCTAAAATTCTCTAAAGGGGTGGGAACTTCTTCTTGGGAGATTATAGTGTCATGAACCTCGCTCTGTTGAGGATATTCCTCCATGGAATGATGGGGTAAAGGGGTATTCTCTTCCATATTTTCTGGAGGAATTCCCTATAGCCTCCACGAATAGCGTGGAGGTTCGATGTTGGTGAAAAAGAGTCGGCGTAAACAATCTATGTCCAACTACCGAAAAGAAGCAGCATACACTAATAGAATCTAGGAATCACAACCAAGCAAACAAAACCTTCTCTCGATGATCGTGCTAGTTGGTGATGAAATCCAACGTTGTGTGATCAATTCAAGAAAGGGTGGGGATATGGTGGAATAGTTACAATGGTGACCTGCTTAATGGACTTTCACCTTGGTGCAAGCTTCCACACAATAATTGTGTATTTACCCTCTAAGGAGCCCGAGTGAGTTTGACCAATGTATGCTCCAGGTACAGTGAGACTTCCCTTCACTGTCACCTTGTGTAAGACCCTAAAGATTATGGCCACTAAGGTTACCAATTTGCAGTCAGCCCCTGGGTGGGTACAGTCGATAGTCCAGTTCGAACGTACGGGAAGGGTATCTAGCCCGAAATTAACTTGAAAGGCTTCCACTCAACATTGTGGGTATACCTTTAAGCGATCCCCATAATACGATCTAACTACTTCAATCAATCAAACCATAGAGGGATAATCTCCGTAGCTTTCCTGAGTGTGACCTCGTGCGTAACCCCTGTGTGAGAGGGGGATCCCAGGCATACTTATACGACAATTGGATTTGACTCTCCCTAGCTCAGGATGCTAATGTTTGTTTTGGAAACTTTGGAGAGTTATGCTCACAGCCTAATCCAAAGTACTAATCCTAGTCTATTGTTGGTGGAGGATCCTAGAAGAAAAAATGTTCTAGATAGTTTTTAATTAGCGTTCATTTTATAGCTGTTCTTTACTCAAAAGGGGTGCATGAAAGTGAAACCGATGGAATGATGAATCAATCCCCAAAAATGCATCAAAGATGATAAGTAGTCATTTCTTTTCGATGAATGTCTATTTAAGGGAGAGAGAGAGAGTTATTTTCACTAACAAACACTAAGAGGGAATGTCCTCAAGCAAATTTTTTTTAATCAAATCCAATGTGGTGCTAAAACTTTTTGGAAATGCCTTCTAATATGCAAATCGATCCTGAAGATGTCTCTTTATTGTTTGTGTGTGAATAATGATTAATTCAAAACGACACTTCTCCTGCCAATTAACCTTTTGAATCAAGGAAACTCAGATAAGCATAAGCAGGTTTCGTACAAACAATACACCCTCTTGCTGTGATCGAAAACAAGAAGCAAAAAGAAAACAAAGAAAACCAAGAATTTCACACAAAAGAGAGATGTTGAAGAACAATGACCTCACCAAAAACCAAATGAAGAGATTTGTAGACTTGTGATGTCCTTCACCAGAGTTTCTTGCTCAGTCAAAAAGGAGAGAAAAAACAATGCATTGATTTCAAACTCCCAACAACAGAAAAACTCAAAAAATAAATGAAGAAGGCCACAAAATCTAAACAACAAGGTATTTGTTCCTTAGAAGGAAGGATGTCAAAGTTCAGTGGGAAGAAGCATTGACTCACAAAGAGGCTCAGCAAGTTAAACACAGGGACTGGACCCTGAAAAAGCAATTCTGGAAAGGTTTTCTGCCAAAAGAGGGCTGGCACTCTCGTGTAAGGGGAACCAAGCATTATAGCGCTCTGTCTATCACATCCAAGGATAACTGGTGCTCTGTTAACATAGCCACAGGGGCACCAGGCTTAAAAATCTCATGAAAATGTAAAAAAGTCAAAGATTTCAGTCGAATTTTGGCAATCAAGCTGAGTGTGATAGGGTATGGAGTCAATCAACACATGAAATCAAGCAAAAAGAGTGAACAAGGTATGAAAACAATCAAAGGGTAAGACAAGGTCTATGAGGAAAAATCAAAACCAAAAGTTTCGATTCGATACTCCCCAGTGGAGTCGCCAGTTTCTGTTGAAGGAAAATCTCCCTGCGGACAGGTAGATCTCCTCTTGAGAGCTAGACTCTTAACTCTTAAGATAGAAGATGTTTATCATGGACACTGACCTCCTTTTAGATCTATATAAATTGATGTACGAGGAGGAAGGAGAAAAGAAGTACCTTTTATCGACGTTTGTCCCTGCACGCTCTGAGTTGAGCTCCAATCTTTCGGTCCTCGATAAGCCCTGTAGACAAACAATAGTACAACCACTTCCTACTCTACTGACATTAGCCTGAAAATAGACCTATCTATTAGAGACAAGTTCATGTGAGATCAAACACAAACTAGAAAGAAACAGGCCAAGCGTGTCATATTAATGAGAAAAATGATGGAAGTAACTTACAACCGTAGATGCGAGTGCAGCATCTTCATCAACTCCCCTTTGTCTAACCCTTGCTCAAAATATCCACGATCTATATGACAACAACTTCACTGATTACTCTCCTCCAGTTCACTGAGTGTTTCCTATGAGATCATAGGTTTCATGCTTCTAATTCTTCCCCCTTTCCACCATGATAGAGCCTGTTTATATAGGTTTAGAGAGGCCTAACCTCTTGAGGTATCTTTAGGGTAAGTTGAGGATTTTCCTCCTTGAGTTAGGGATCTTCCCCAAGATCATGGCTGAACCAGGAATTCGAATTCAACTTCCTTCCAAGATTGAAATATCTTCTCCTTATTCTCCTCAACAGACCAACTCCTTCCCAGAATAGGAAGCGATCCCTCAAAAGGGCCATCAGAGTGCTATAACGCTCCCTAGTAGGCTTTAGGGGGGCGCCAACGCACTTAAAATCAATAGCGCTCTTCTTGCAAGGTTGTTCAGTGCTATAGCGCTCCATAGCAGTTTATAGGGAGTGCCAGTGCTCCTAAGAGAGATATAGGGGAGCGCTCTCTTCTAAAAACCTAGATTCAGTGATTCTTTCAGGTGGAAAGAGGCACTTAACTTCAGTTAACCATTCCTCTTCCTTCAGATCAAGTGTTTGAGGCATTTGAAGTGTCTTATTAATGTCGATATCAGTATGACATAGGCATCATGGCAGTATGATTTTCTTAACACTTGCGACACTTGTGAGCAACATGCGACACTTGTGACACTTATCAAAGTGAGTAATGTTGATGTGTAACACCTATCCTGAGAGAATACATAGATATGTTTTCGGAAGAGGTATTGGGTCTACCTCTGAGAAGAGACATTGAATTCTCAATAGAACTTGCACCAGGAGTGGTGCTAGTGTCTAGGACACCCTACCGGATGAGCACACCTGAGTTAGTGGAACTCAAATTGCAATTGAAAGAAATGATGGATAAGGGTTATATTCGACCCAGCGTGTCCCCATGGGGAGCACCAGTCCTACTTGTGAAAAAAAAGGATGGCACCCTTATACTGTGTATATATTATAGACAACTCAATAAAGTAACCATAAAGAACAAGTATCCCTTGCCCAGGATCTATGATCTATTCAATCAGTTGGGAGGTGCGTCTATTTTCTCAAATATTGACTTGAGGTCGGGATACCATCAAGTCCGAATCAAGGGTGAAGACATCCATAAAACTGTTTTCCAGACACGATATGGTCACTATGAGTTTGTGGTAGTGCCATTTGGGTTAACCAATTCCCCTGCCACTTTCATGTGCTTAATGAACAATGTACTCAGTAAATTTTTAGATAAATTTGTACTAGTTTTTATTGATGACATATTAATATACTGTAAGAATAGAGAAGAACATGAAGAGCATCTTAGACTTGTGCTGCAAGTGCTAAGAGAGAATCATATCTATACTAAATTCAACAAATGTGACTTCTTCCAGAAGCAAATACATTACTTGGGACATGTTCTGTCCAAGGAAGGGGTAGCAGTAGATCCTAACAAGATCAGGTCTATCATGGAATGGCCTACCCCAAAGGATGTTTCAGACATCAGATCCTTTATGGGATTAGCATGATACTATAGGAGATTTATAAAAGGATTCTCCAAGATTGGTTGAAATCAAACACATTAAAGGGAAAGAAAATAGGGTGGCCGATGCCCTTAGCAGAAGCATGAAAAAAATTCACCTGGCAGCGGTGAGTATCTGTGAGACAGATGTCAAGAAAAGAGTCATAAATGCACAAGAGACAGATCCTTTCGTTCAGACCGTGACCCTGTACCTACAGCAAGAACCCGCTAGAGTAAAATATGAAGGCTACCAGATGACCGAAGGAGGTCTGCTCACTTACAGAGATAGACTGTACATTCCAAATTGTGACGACTTGAAGAGGTTCATTATGGATGAACTACATAAAAGACCATATACTGGTCACCCAAGATACCAGAAAATGATCACTGCCACCCGGAAACAATTTTATTGGCCTGGATTGAAGAAATACATAGCCAAATATTTGGCCCGATGCATAGAGTGCCAATAGGTTAAAGCAGAACATCGACACCCAACATGACTATTGCAACCTTTACCCATCCTAGAATGGAAATGGGAAACCATCTCCATGGATTTTATCACTGGATTCCCAACTTCACCCAAATAGAATGATGCCATTATGGTAGTGGTGGATAAACTGAGCAAGTCTTCTCATTTCATCCCCATCAAATCAACCTGCAAGATGATAGATATTGCCCAGGTATTCATGAAAGAGGTATTGAGACTACACAGTATGCCGAAAGAGATAGTGTCTGACAGAGACACAAAATTTACTTCCAAATTTTGGAAATCACTGATGGCTGGTTTAGAAACCAAATTATTGTTTAGCACCTCCTATCACCCTCAAACCGATGGACAGACAGAAAGAGTGAATCAAATATTAGAGGATATGTTAAGGATGCATGTAATGCATCAACCTAGGAAATGGGAAGACTACCTCCCATTGGTAGAATTCGCCTACAACAATGGCTACCAAGCATCTTTAAAGATGAGCCCCTTCGAGGTCCTCTATGGTAGGCCGTGTAATACTCCAGTCAGTTTGAGTAATCCTGTAAATAGTATTTATTTTGGACCCGACATGTTGAAAGAAATGGAACAACAAGTGACTCAGATATAAAAAAATCTGAAGGTCGCTCAGAACCAACAGAAAAGTTATGCTGATCAAAAGAGAACTCCAAGAGAGTTCAAAACGGGAGATCATGTATATCTAAGAGTTAGGCCCAGGAAGAGTTCCCAAAAAATGGGAGCTTGTGCCACATTGGCACCCCGGTATTGTGGACCCTTTCAGGTTCTAGATAGAGTGGAACCTGTAGCCTATCGGCTAGCACTTCCTCACACAGTAAAAGCACATAATGTTTTCCATGTTTCATTATTGAAGAAATATGTACATGATGCTAATCATATAATTGATTGGTCTATGATACAGGTGGAACCAAAGGGAGAATTTCTACCAGAACCTCAATGCACATTGGACAGAAAGGAAACCCCACTCCGGAACCGAACCATTGCACAAGTCAAGGTGTAGTGGAAACATTTTGGCCCAAATGAGGCTACATGGGAAATGGAGGATGCCATGAAACAGGAATATCCGATTTTGTTTGCATCTAAACATGCATGACATGTTGATAGATAGAACATCGAGGACGATGTTCCTTTAAGGGGGAGGGAATTGTAACACCCTGTTTCCCCCAATTTGTAAAAATAACTGGACTGGCCAAGAACTGTGGCAAACTCATAAATGTGAATATGTGATGTGAATGGACCTTGTGGAAAAGGTCGATGAATGTGAATAATATTATGAATTTATATTGCAGGACTGCTGAGAGGGGATATGCTGAAAAAGACACCACGATGGCTACAGAAAAGCGGTGGAAGGCACCTGGAAAGGTGGCGTTAACTTCCACTGAAAAACAATACCGTATTTGGACTTCACTGGCTCAGAGAACCAAAAGAGGCTCACTGTACCCGAATTAAATGTCTCGCAGGCTGGTAGGTAGATGGCTCCTCAGGAATTAATGAGGGATGGGGAGGTGAACTGCCCATCCGTAGAGCCGTCAGGCCTGACCAGCACGAGGGAAATCGTGCCACATGAAACCTCGCAAGAGGATAAGGCGTGGGGGAGAAGCGATTGGGGCTAGACACGAGGGGAGAAAGAGAACTCTGGTGATATGCAGAGTGAGTGATAGCAGAGAGGAAGGAGACTAACCTTTGCTCCTGGTCACTGGAAAACAGAGACGCAATCTCACAACATTGTGGTCTTAGCTCGGGGGTGGCTAGTGGTAAATCCGTTGGGAGTCGTTGAGCCTACAGTTGGGTGGAAATGAGCACCCCTCTCAACAGTTGCATAACCCCTGGTGTTACCTTCTGATAAGTGTTTTGCCTTTGGCATCTTGAAATATATGTATGCTGACATTTATGATCATAATATGTGAAATTGTGAATGATTTCATTATAAGAATGTTTGTATGGTGTCTTGATCAGTACTAGTAGTTGTATGTTTATATGGAAAGACTACGTATGGATTATGTTCTCATAAATCGTTATTTATGTGCGTACTGATCTAATTCAGACTTCACGTATGGTTCTCGGGAGAGTGATACCCTTATCTGCCTTAGATAGTACCCTGGGTAAACCTCCCCATAGAGATACCCTTCTTGAAAAGCCCATCAAGAGCCTAGAAGGAGGACGTGAAGGTGCAAGGCCTTAAGAAATCCCTGATAAGTATCGAATCGACTGACGAGATCCCATCAGGAGATCTGTGGTCACTCACGACTGTCAGATAAGAAGAAGAAGTTGGAAAGTTAAGTGCCTTAACCTTGATAGGTGGTGATCGACGGACGAGATTCCATCGGGAAATCTGTGGTCACTCAGGACCGTTAGATTTGGTAGGAGAAAGTAGGATGTTAAGTGCCTTACCCCTATGACTTTTTGTGTCTTCGTGGGTAGCGAAGAGGTCGGGACCGTAGATCCCCAAGGTCCATGAGAGCATTCAGACTATTGATCTTTCCATGTCCAGGGAGTCGTGGGAGAGCACACAAGTTAGGAACCTGTCTGAGTCGTCAGATCTTGGCTGGAAAACCCAACAGCCATTGGATCTGTCAGGAGATACTTGAGGGTTAAACCCCCAGTGAATAGGGGAAAAATCCCCGAAATAGATCTGGATCGTCCGAGTAATGGAGGCCACGTGTCAAGAGACTTTCCACTTCGGGAAATCGGGAGTCGAGAACTTGGGAGTTCTGGTGACGAAAGATCGGGGCATTCCATGGTAGAAACCCCGAAGTAGATTCGGATCATCTGATTAAAGGAGGCCACATGTCATGAGATTTCACATTTCAAGAAATCGGGAATCGAGAACTCGAGAGGTCTGGTGACGAGAGATCGGGATGTTCCATGGTGGAAACCCCGAAGCAGTTGTAGACCGACCGATTTCGGGAGGCTACGTGTCGAGAGATTACTCGTTTCGAGAAATCGGGGATCGAGGATTCGAGAGTCCCATTGACAAGAGGTCAGGCTCTCGCCTTGATAAATCTTGACGGAAGAGAGACTGTGGTCATATGGGAAGAGGTCATATTGACCAAGGCATAACCCAAGGGGCTAATCACTGATTGAGGCTCGTTCAACACTTCGGCGTTTCGGCATTCGGGATACTGAAGGGCATGTTCCCCTGTTCTCTAAAACCCCAAAATACAGACTTATAAACATCGAGATGTTAGCATGTTTTTAGGCTCTGATGAACAAACAGGATCCTCTCAGAGGATCCAGGGTCTGGGATGACCGTGAGATGTGAGGAAGAGATGTCGACTTTAAGCTGGGGTGCGAATGCGCATCAGTGTAAGTAGCGAGCAGATCTGGATGACCAGAGTCAACCCACCCAGATCTATGGTTGAGGCTTCATTCCGGAGCCCCCTTGTTGTTCTGCCTTTAGCAGTTAAGAGGGGGTCTGGAATCGAATGCGCAACTCTTGAATGGTCAGGATTTATTCTCCTTGATCAACGACATTTAGGCGAATTCCCGACCCCCCTTGTCATTCTGCCTTTAATGGGGGGGGGTCCTAAATGATGTGGCGTGTGAAGTGGGACCCGCCTCTTGTCACATCACCCTTTGGGTCGTGCTTCCCCTCTCGCCACCTGTACTCCACTCAACCGTGCGACAGGGCTGTTCCTAATGGCCATTTGCTAACCCTGTAGGGATTTGTCCCTATTGGCCAGTCACTAGCCCTGTCGGGGTTCGACGGTTGCAGAGTCGAATGATTCGACATTCCTGTAGCACCGAGGCACGAAATACAAAGAGGCGCCATGGTTATTTGACCTGTGATCATGACCCGCGATCACATGGGAGAGAGAGAGAGAGAGNTTCATAGATATTTTAGGGGCTTTGATTCTACAGAAATCAATGAAAACATGATTATGGTAGTGGGTGCATTACACATGGTATGAGAGACAAGCTGAAGAGAGCATCTTTCACAAGAGTGAAAAACATCACTGTTGTTGTACATGCAAATTAGGGATTTTTGATGGTGAAGATTTTCAGCCCTAAAACCATCTAAAAAAGTGTGCCCTCCCCCAAGGATTACTTTGGCACTCTCAGTGCACCTTTTCAGTGGTTAGATATCCCGGAAAGTGAAACCCTAGTTTCACAAAGTACCAGAAGTACCAGAAAACAAGTGTACAAGAAGTGCCAGAAGTACGAGAGTACTAGAGGTACCAGAAAACTAGAAGCACCAGTCCAGAAATCCGCAGATCAAGTTTGGAGGAGAAAAAGTTGGATTTGCTTAGATCCAAACACACTAGGCTACTCGCCTCAACCAAGGACACCTCCTGGTAAGTTCATATTTTGATTTTGAGCACTTTCATTTTTCGGTCATTTTCCTAGCTCCAGGTAAAATATGCTTGCAAGCACTAAGATTGTTGACACGCTGGAAGACGTGGAAAACTTCCATGCCTGGAATTATAGGATTGGACTCGTTCTTGAAGAGAATGACCTAGCAAAATTCGTCAAAGGAGAAATTTTGAAACCCGATGATGTTGCAGAAAAAGCCAAGCATCAAAAGGACACAATCAGGGCCAAAAGAATCATTGTAGATTCAATCAAATACCACCTGATTCCTTATGTGTCATCTAAGAAGACTTTGAAGGAGATGTTTGATTCCTTTACCTGACTATATGAAGGAAATAACATAAATCGGAAGATGAATCTAAGAACTCAAATGAAGAATACAAGGATGCAGAAAGGAGAAACAATTCAGGAATATTTCTCCAGAATCTTAGAATTCAAAGAACTGTTAGAAGCGATTTGAGATACCATAGATGAAGACGAACTCATAATGACGTCCCTAAATGGTCTCATAAGACCTTGGGATGCATTCATCCAAACGATATGTGTCAGAACGAAGAAATTGAAGTTTGATAGTCTATGGGAAGAATGCATCCAAGAAGAAACAAGAGTAGCTAACCGTGAAGCACTACTGGAAAGAGATGATGATCAAGCCCTAGCTACTCACACCAAAAGAGGAAGGAAGAAACCCTACCTCCAAAAGGAGACTCATAAAGAGCCTCAACTACCAAACAAATTCAATAATAAAGAATCTCATCCAAGGATATTTCAGAAGAAAGGGCAGTGAAGGGAAAGAGATTACTCATCTGTACAACGCTATCATTGTGACAAGATGGGACACATTGCGAAATTATGTCCATCTAGACGAGAAGAATACAAGAAAACATAAGAGGCACCATGCCCATGTAGTCAAATATGAAGAGCCACCCGCAAAGATGATAAGAGAACAGATCAAAGAACATGTCTTAATCTCGACCCTCTTAGTATCTGTAACACCTGGAGAGGACACTTGGCTCATTGATAGTGGTGCATCCAAGCACATGACGGGACAAAGAAACATTCTCTTTTGTATCTCAGAAAAGAAGTTTTCTCATAAAGTGACACTTGGAGATGATTACCAATATCCCATCAATGGAGTGGGAGAATCAAAACACAAGTTGAATTCAGGGAATTCACTAAAAATGAAGAACATACTATATGTACCAGGTTTGACAAAGAACCTACTCTCCATTTCATCTTTAGAAAATAAAGGCTTCAGAGTTGCCTTTATAGATGGAGAAGTTCTTATGTGAGCTAAAGGAGAAACCTTAAATGAAGCAATCATCATTGGAAGTGAAGAAAATGGCTTGTATAAACTAAAGGGTCACTCATAGGTTTCCATGACCCATGCCATTGAAAAATCATGTGAACTTTAGCATAGAAGATTAGCTCACATCAACTACAAGGCACTACCATACATATGCAAAGCGGTCACAGGTTTACCAGAACTCAAGGTTGACCATGAAGGCGTATGAAATGGATGTGCACAAGGGAAGAACATCAAGAACCCTTTTCCAAAGAGAGACAACAAAGCAGAAGGAGTCCTAGAGCTCATTCATTCAGATGTATGTGGCCCAATGCCATCGTCCTCCATTAGTGGGTATGTATATTATGTATCATTTATTGATGATTATTCTCGTAAGACCTGGATATATTTTTTGAAATCTAAAGATGAAGTGTTCAACAAGTTCAAGGAATTCAAAGCCTTGATAGAGAACCTTTCTGAAATAAATATTAAGATACTCAGGTCAGATAATGGAGGAGAATATACCTCAAAAGAGTTTGTGAACTTTTGCAAAGATGTTGGGATTAAGAGGGAACTCACTACTCCCTATAATCCCCAACAAAACGGTGTAGCTAAACGAAAGAACAGAACAATAATGGAAGTTGTGAAGACTATGATCCATGATCAAGATCTTCCTATGTTCTTATGGGAAGAAGCATCAATGGCAGCTGTATATGTGCATAACTGATTATCCCATAGTGCACTTGGGCTCAATACCCCGGAAGAGTTGTTCACCGGAAAGAAGCCATAGGTAAGACATCTCAAAATATTTGGCTGTCCAGTATTTATTCATATATCGAAAGAGAAGAGAAACAAGATGAAACCTTCAGGAAATAAGGGAATATTTGTGGGATACTGTGAGGTCTCCAAGGCCTTCAGAATCTATAAACCAGGTCACCATTACATTGATATCAGCAGGGATGTGACCTTTGATGAATATGCGGCACTCAAGAAATCTAGAAGATGCTAGCTTGAAGAAGTATATGAAGAGGAACCCGTAATCCCCAGTACTGCAATGAGGGAGGTTCCGAGAGCTGCAGAACCAGTGAGGGAATTCGTAACTTCCCCTCATGAGGAAATTCTAGAAGGCCATGATATATCATAAGTTCAAGAACCTCCTCAAATAATGATCCTCCATAAAAGGAAGCCAGCTTGGTCTAGAGAGCTTATTCAAGATGGAGAGAAGTATGGTGTTCCCCAAGGAACCACAAGACAGGTGAAAAGACCAAAGCCATTCTCCAGTTATACGACTTTGATGTGTGACCTCCAAGAGAAGGAGCCTACTTGCTTTGAAGAAGCCATTTAGATAAAAGAATGGGCAGATTCCATGGCAGAGGAATACCAATCCATAATAAAGAATGATGTATGGGAAATAATTCCCAAACCAAAGAGTAAATACGTGGTATCCTCCAAATGGCTCTTCAAAATAAAACATGTTGCTGATGGAAGTATTGAGAAATATAAAGAAAGATTTGTAGCTCGTGTCTTTTCTAAAAAAGAAGGCATTGACTATGAAGAGACATTTGCACTTGTAGCTAGATACACTTCGATCAGAACCATCATATCTCTTGCAGCTAAGATGAAGTGGAAGTTTCACCAGATGGATGTAAAGACGACTTTCCTAAATGGTGTCATCAAAGAGGAAGTGTATATAGAGAAACCTCAAGGATTTAAAGTTGAAGATAGGAAGTCTCATGTCTGCAGATTGAAGAAAGCCTTATACGGATTAAAGAAAGCTCCTAGAGCTTGGTATGGACGTATAGATATTTTTTCGACGAACTTAGGCTTTACCAAGAGTAAAACAGATTCTAACCTCTACTTCAAGGTCATGAACGATGAGCCGATAATATTACTGCTATATGTGGATGACTTATTCTTAACCGGAGAAGAAAATCTCATCACTGAATGTAAGAAGAGACTTTCCTCAGAATTTGAAATGAAAGACCTTGGCCTAATGCATTATTTCTTAGGTCTTGAGGTATGGAAGAGTCCAGAGAGGATCTTCCTTAACCAAGGGAAGTATGCAGTCGAAATTCTGAAGATATTCGACATGTTGGAATGCAAGTTCATGAATACACCCATGGAAGTGAAGCTAAAGATGTAGTTTGACACTTCGTCAGAGTTGATTGATGCCACACTATACAGATAAATTATTGGATCATTGATATACCTGACGAACACTAGACCAGACATTTGTTTTTCCGTGAACACCTTGAGTTAGTTTTTGGTAGAACCCAGACATGTTCACCCAGTGCCTGCAAAACATGTGATGAGGTACCTTAAGGGTACAATAGATTGTTGTCTCAGTTATGATGGAGATCATGATTTCACATTGAGTGGATATACTGATGCAGATTGGGCAGGAAGTGTTTCTGACAGAAAAAATACTTCAGGATGTTGTTTCAGTTTGGGATCACCCATGATCTCATGGCAGAGTAGGAAGCAATCTAGCATTTCTCTCAACACAGCGGAAGAAAAATACATTGTTGCATGTTCTGCCAGCTGCAAAGCTATATGGCTTCGAAAGTTGTTGACCGACCTATTTAACCTAGAGATGGAAGTAACCACGATCCTATGTGACAACCAGAGATGCATAAAGATGACAAAGAATCTTGTATTCCACGACAGGTCGAAGCACATAGAGATCCGATATCATTACATTCGTGACATGGTGCAGAGAGGAGCCTTAAATCTCCAGTACGTTAGCTTGGATGAATAGGTTGCTGATGTGTTGACCAAGCCTCTATCTCATGTAAAGTTTGAGAACTTTCGAGATAAGCTTGGTATAGTTTGAAAGGACCCTCCTCGAAAGGGGCAGTAGTTGTTGTGATAAGACATCTCTTGCTTCCAGCCTTATGGTTGTGACGTAAAGAAAGATGATGTGATGAGACTAGAACTGTGCTTCCAGCTTGACAGCTTTGATGTAAATCTAGTCTAGTATCCTTCTTCTAGCTTAAATGCTCTGACGTAAAGCAGGATGAGTATCTTGCTTCCAACCTGATGGTTGTGATGTAAAGCAAGACGATGTGATGATACTAGTACTGTGCTTTCGGCTTGACAGTTGTGACGTAAAGCCAGTCTAGTATCTTGCTTCCAACCTGATGGTTGTGACGTAAAGCAAGACGATGTGATGAGACTACTACCGTGCTTCTGGATTAACAACTGTGACGTAAAGACCATCTAGTATCTTGCTTCCAGCTTAAGTGCTGTGATGTAAAACAAGACGTTGAGATGAGACTAGTACTATGCTTCTAGCTTGAGAAGCTGTGACGTAAAGCCAGTCTAGTATCTTGCTTCCAGCTTGATTTTTGTGACGTAAAGAAAGACGAGTACTGAGCTTCCAGCTTGACAGCTGTGACGTAAAGCCAATCATGTATTATGATGAGCCAGCATCGTGGTGTGATGATGATGATGATGTATCAGTTTTATACTAATACATATTGATGCAGATGATGATTACATTCCTTTGAGAATGACGATGATGTTTATGAAGAAAACTTTCAATGATTTATAGATACGTGAGTCAGTGTTCCAAGATGATATTGATGATGTTGTCCTCTCACCCACTTGATTTTGTTGATGATGTGGTCCTTTCTCTCGCATGATGTTATTGAAGAATGCCCTTCTTCTTAAGGGGGAGTGTTAAAATAATGTAACTGCAAAGTGTATTCTTATTATTATTTGATATATTATTCATTGGATCAATCCCCATTGTGGATTGATCATGTTGGCTATTGTATAAGGACCAAATCCCCTTTTGTGGATTGGTCATAATGTAATTGTAAAAGGAAAAAGAAGAAGTCGGCCCCAGAATATAATAAAGGTGGTTATAACCACCCAGTTTGAGAAGTCGGCTTTGCCAGTGAAGAGACACTTCACACGTTCGATATTTGTATAAATAAGGAGGCTAGCACCTCACTTAGACACACACCTCACTTGCTCATTGAGAGACAAGTTTCAGAACTGCAGTTGAAGAAGAAGGAGAGAGAGTGTCACATCTTTTGGGAGAGGATCTTCTGCATTAGTTTAAGTTAGCTCTTGGGATTGTATTGGCTATCTATAATAAGGAAGTTTTTCTAGGTTTTCTTCCCCTAGAGGGTTTCCCAGGATAAATGTTGTGTCTCTTGTGATTGTGTATTTCTCATTGATCTTGTGTTATGCTATTATTATCTATTGAAATGAAAATAACTATAATAATGGCTTAAACATTAATAGGCACATGGTAACATAGTTCGGCATGGCGGGGGTGGAGGCATGACCGTGGTCGTGGGAGGGGTCAAAGGCATGGTCGATACCTGGGCTTCGACGATCGATGACATGAGTGTATCCATGACCATTACTGTGATTAAGGGAAACCTCATTTCAGTTAACACCTTCGTCGCCATGGCGTTTATGATGGTGACCGAGACACTGCAACATGGGTGTGTGCTGGTTGACAATATTTTTATGGATCCCAACAAGACATAGAGTAATTCTCCCCCCTGCAAAGTTGTGTGAGATATTCAGAGTGGTTGAATAATAACACATGCATAGAAAAGAAAACTACAAGTTTTGCAATGCAAGTTGTAATCTCTACAATATCAGTTGTCATGCAACCAGATGTGCTACAATATACCATAGACACTGGAAAAGTAAAATGCCATGACAGGGAAGTATCAGTGGATCATACATAATGAAGCTGGCATGGTCGATAGGTGGACGAAGTATGAGGGAGTACCGCCCCTACTAACCATGTATCTTTACTAGGGGTTATTTATTTCTGGGCATAGTAGTCACTGGTATATGTGTCGACTGCATAAGGTTTTGAGGTGTAGAATATCAGTGTGCACGTATAGTACTAAGGGACATGAATTGACTGCATCAACCATCATTGACTGCAACAATCCTTGTGTACATGGTGCCAATACCCCAAGCAACCAATGCCTCCAATGCATATAGACAGTCGCATTTATCAATTGCATTGAACCATCATTGATTGGATTGCTATGCAAGCTCAACTACAACCTGTCTCATCTACATTGAAATATAATAAAATAATACATAACATCCCCAATCCCAAGGAATACTTAGTTGGCCCCACAACAAAACCCTAAACTCCCTAGCCAATAGAAATGGAGATGATCCACATGGAAATCGATGGCCATCCACCTTTTTCACTAAATCACCATTTTTAGCATGTGGTTTTGATAAACCATGATATTCACCCTTTTGATAGGGAATGTAATGTAATGTCATCTTCATTTTTTAATTACAGAGATCATGTGATAATTTTCTAGTGGTTTTATGTACATGCCTACAACATAGCGTTAATGCATCAGATAACATTAGAACTCTACAGTTAAGTGTGCTTAGGCTAGAGTAGTACCAGGATGGGTGATCCCCGAGAAGTATTAGTGTTTTACATGCCTGTGACATTTTATAAACTTAGTCCAATTTATCCCACATGCATCATGGGAATTGTTCTCCTCTCACTCTCTCATATATAATTGAAGTGAATGAGACCCTTTAAGCATGCAATGTAATGTGATCTAAAGCTTGTTGTGAATGAAGCGTAGCCAACATCTCTTTCTTTTCAAATATAAGCTACCCCATTTATCTTTGTGTATTTCGTCGTTATATATCGGTTATATTTTTTTCTTCATATTGTTCTCAAAATAATCGAGATAAATGGTATTAGATAAGGTCCCCGATGAGGCTAGGGTATAGAGAGTGGTCCTCGATGAGGCTAGGGTATAGAGAGTTGGGTTTCGAGCTAGTTTCTCTTGAGGAAGCCCAAACGACCTCCCATGGCGGAAGAAAAGAGAGATGACAAAGAAGATCATTTCAATACATTGTTCGAGGAAGCCCTCATGTGACAGAGGAATGAGATGATGGACAACTTTGCTTATATCCTTCGAAGACTACCGATGGTGGCGGCTGAGGAATCTTCGACAAGAAGCCATTTCACAAGTGCGACAACCTTCAAGGTACAAATCAATTTTGATACCCCCTTATATGAAGGCCAGATAGATGTAGATGCTCTAAAAAAATGGTTGAATCTACTAGAAGGTTATTATTCTGTCCAAAAATTTTCCAACAGTGAAAAGATCACCTTTGTGTTCCTTAAATCCCTTCCTCATGTCAGATCTTGAAGGGAAGGTTAATGGGAGAGGTACATCACGGATGAATCTACACTATTTGGGAGAGAACCCACTTGGACAGCCTTTATAGATTCCGTAAAAGAGGATTTCTACCCTGTCGAAAACTATGATAACCAATACATGAGATGAAAAAATCTGTGTCAAAAAAGAGAAAAAAAAAACCTACAGTAATCATTTTAATATTTTCAACTTTTCAAATAATAACAAATCAGACCTATCATCAAAACATAACTTCTTTGTAAAAGTGTTTAATTTCTTCGAATTAGTTTATTTCTTATAATAAAAAATGCATTCAACATATTACCAGCAAACAAAATTCTTTTTCGAAGTGGACGAAAGCTTAAAATACTTTGGAGATGAAAAATAGGAGGTATATTAACTATCGACCTTACATCCAACTCCCTATCCTGTGCATAGGTGTTATTGTTGATTAAACAGTGTGTCATTGATGGATAATTCCAACTGCAAGATGGCATAGACTTACTGGCCATCGACTATTATACCCGCATACATGATTGTGATTGAAATCAGGATGTTGTCATCGAATAAAAGGTAGCTGGCCGAATACGATGAGTAATCGAAAATGAATGTAGACAGTTGGAGCATCTATGTTATCTACATAAGTCATTAAACCTAAATCTAAGATTAGGGTTTATTCAAATATTTGATGGTTAATGTAATTTTTTTTCCATGGGTGTCCTTTGAAAGGATTTGACTAATCATTCAACTCTCTTCACACAGTGGAAAATATAGTGATGCATTTTTTAGATTGCTGAGAAATATTTTTTTTTCTTTAGAAAAGACAAAATTACAGTTAGTAGATAGTAAAGTATATTCAGAAAAGAAGAAAAAGTGTTAGGGTTTTAATTCAAAGAGTCTAAGGAGCTCTGATAAAAACATATACAGGTACTAGAATAGCTGAGACTGTGAAGAACAGTTTGTTACAATACCTGCCACATAGGTTTATAGTGCACAATATGGCAGAAAAGAAGAAAAAGTGTTAGGGTTTTAATCCAAAGGAGCTCTGATAAAAACATATACAGGTACTAGAATAGCTCAGACTGTGAAGAACAGTTTGTTACAATACCTGCCACATAGGTTTATAGTGCACAATATGGCAGAAAAGAAGAAAAAGTGTTAGGGTTTTAATCCAAAGAGTCTAAGGAGCTCTGCTCAAAACATATAGAGAATTCTCCACAGGTACTAGAATAGCTCAGACTGTGAAGAACAGTTTGTTACAATATCTGCCACATAGGCTTATAGTGCACAATACTGCAATTTAAGTGCTTAAACAAAAAGGGTTGATAAGGTTCCAAACTATACAATTCCAATGAAGAAATAACTAGAAGGAGTGAACATAAGATTAAAGTTGCGCTTGTGCTTGAACTRGGTCTTCTATGAAAGGCCGGTGGTAGAAGTTTTGTGCTGCGCTTGTGCTTGAACTGGGTCTTYTATGAAAGGCCGGTGGTAGAAGTTTTGTGCTGAATCCCCATTTCATTCTGAAAAGTGCCAATGTCCACAAGGAAGAGAAATTGTTGAGAAATATGTTGTCACCGTTGAGTTGAGTTGATTCGATAGGACTTCAAATTCCCTAGGTGTATACTTCGTTAAAGAATCTTGTATTACACCAATACAACCACTGAAAATCAAGTTTAAGCAAGTCTACGTTTGTAAAGGGCAGGGTATGCCTTCAGGTAAGGCTACAGGTAATGGGTACAGATTTTATTATCCAGCTATAATTCATACAGTACGAATTCCAATCAGCGATAATGCATAGAATACGATTTCCAATCTGGGAATCTATATTTCTCATGCCCTGGTCCATATCGATGGGGATATCCAAAAACTACAAGTTAGTGGTCTGGGTATAAATGCTCTCCTTTATTATTTCTATTTAACTGTAGATCGACATGACTCCAGTAGGCCAGGGTGGTCATTTACAATCACAATACATAGCGATTTGCTAATATTGCTGACACACTCATGTATCACGTAAGCTTTACCACCAGGTAGATATCCCGTCTCCAGATGTGAGTGGTCATGATTACTGGTAGCAAAGGGAATTGTCCGATTGACCTAGACTGGCCACGAAACCTTATTATAATGCTGAGGTTACCTGTTATAATCATATGCCTTCCTTTTTCTCTGCACTGGAATGGAGGATTGGAAAACAAGGAATCAACTCCCGAGGTAGTTTGACGGGTCGATCTCTCCGGCCGGTATCATAGTATTCCCTACAAACGATGTCTACCCATAAAAACATAATAATCAAACGATATTTTCTTGGAAAGTAAGGCCGGCATGAATTATAGCAAGCCCCAGACCCCAGAGGCCGAGGAGGAGATCGGTCTTTTTTCATACCCTAGGCACTCAAGGGGAATCGATTTTAAATACGCGGGATAACAGCTTGGGTTACATATCTCTATTCCGATGGAGAGTCGCCGTCACAAGTCTAATTTCTACTTTGATGATTTCGTGTTATCGCTCAAAATCAAACGTATGAATACTGTTCATGCTCGTTCGTCCACCTATCATTTCCAAATGCAACCCATTTCGCTGATTCCACTTCGAGTGCAATTGTTCTTGTGTTTGTGCCCGTGCATAACAATTGAGTGTGACGTGTGGAAGCGGATTTGAAATTTAACGAACAGCAATTTATGATGTCAACATAACAATCTAAAAGATGGTGGGTATGGCGTTTATTTTGTAGATTGGAATCACTTTATAAATAAATAAATAAGAGAAACAGCAGCAAAATAATGGGACAATGGGGTTATAATGGTAAAATTATATATATGAAATATTTTGAAAGACGCATTACACAAATTTCACTATAACACAGTAACACTTTTTTTTTTTTACAACTACACAACTTAGCTTAACAGTCTACCATAATAAGTATTTGTTGTCAATTTGTCATTTTATGTAATTCAAAGTTGGTTTCTCATGACATCTACATATTTACAAAGGCGTATACCTATTGGAGATGGGCACAATTAATCATCTTTTAATCTAAAATTCTAATCTCATGGCTAACAATTGAATGCTATCCGTCCAAATAACTTTCGTTCACCAGCCGCAACACCAACCACTTTGCCACTATGCTAGTATAAGTATCAATGAAAGTTCCCACAAATATGATGTAAGTTACAACAATTACCTAAAACATACGAAGAGTGATCAACATGGCTCTTGTTGGTTGTGTAGTTGTTAGAAAAAATAAAAGTGAATAGTGTTACGAAGTTTTAGTGAAACTTTTATATACACATCCTTGCCAACATGCTTACTTCTTGTTACCAACATCATTCACACAATCATGCCTCATCTAATTGACACAAACTATAAAACTAAGTTAAGATGCAAGGTTCATGCATGTCACATTGGGTCTTACAATACCCTTTACATCATGCAACAACATTTCATAATTATTCCAACCAAAAGTTACACAACTAAAATAAATATATGTCATCTCATCTTTTCATGCTTGTACTTTTTTCTTAAGACAAGCTTCATGTAGATTATCTTCTGCATCACAAAACATCGAATGAGTTTTCCATATGCATTCTTCAAAATATTTGTCTTTACCATTATACAATTGCATTCTCATAATTTTTCCTCAACAATATCCATCTTCAGCTAGTCTATAAGGCCTTCTACTTGACAATCACGAACTTTGTCTCTCCATTGCATATTTAGCCAAACCACTAGGACTATGCAATGACAATTACATCCAAAACCAACTTATCTCAATGCTAAAAAAACAAGATCTATTCAACAAAAAAAATAATAATACTCACCATTGGAGTCATTCCCAACATGATTCTCCACAATTTGTCTATGTTATGTATGGACAATGTCTCCATTTCCATCTCCCTCATAGTTCATAGAGTCTACATTGTTAAACATACATGCATTTTCATTTGTGTCCTTTATGGATTGCATAGAGTTGACATTATCTCAAAGTCACATTTGCAACAAAAATCAAAGCAAAGGCCCATACGACTATGGGAGAAAGGGCCGTTTGGCTTGCACAAAACTTGTCATATATTAACAAATATGGTATTGGCCTACAAAACCCGATATCAACAAAATTAACATCACTTCCATCCCATAATCATATTTTCCTCAAAATGGATATGCTAATATAATCTCAATGAACTCATCATATCCATTTCATAAGATTTGAAATTGGGTCATTGTCAGAACAACTAGTCCAAGTTATCTCTATATCACAATGCACTAAACTATTTTATTAGCTATTAATCAACATAGATTCATCTTAATCTTAGATATATCAAGAATCGAGAGGGATAAATCATTTGATGATAAAAAATTTAAAGTGTACAAATTTCAATAAACTTTTACACACAAATGAAACCATACTTTGATGATTGAGATCTCCGTGGTGAGAGTTTTCTTCATATTGGTTCGGAATATCCACAATATTGTTTGTTACAAGTTGATGTTTCAGATCCATAACATGATCCATCTTCTAGGCACAAAGCTGAGGATGAGGTGAGATGAGAAGCAACTTATAAATACTTAAGAAGGTGAGTAAAAACCAAGGATGTTGGTTATAGCTACAACAAAAAACTAAAAATAAATGAAATAAGAGTTAAATGCAATAATTACGTTATAATAATAATAACTAGTTATAAGGATTAAGACATTGCCAAGTGGTTGCATTGTTTTTTTGAGGAAAAAGCGTAAATTTTATTAAAATATATAAGATTTACATTATGAAGAATGCATTTAATCCTATAAATATTTCTTCCACCAATAATGGTAGAAAAATATAAAATACAGAGTCCTAAAAAAAGATCTCTTTTTGATGTTCTTTCGGTACAAAAAAGTATGAAATTGAAACAAGATTCCAAAAAGTCTAGGAGACCCCTCCCAAATATGATGATAGTCTATCATCTTTCCAATGGTTTGTATTTGGCCAAGAAGATCCACAATTCAAGTAACAAGGAGAAGCATACTTAGACATTGGTCTCTAACTTACCAGGTTGTTCTATAAAAGGCCTGTGATAATACTCAAATCTTTGGCCATCCATGTACTATATGACATACCACTGCCCAAGAGCCATGAGAGTACCTTCTTTATATAGGGAATCTATTGCGACATTCCTTTCCTTGAAAACATTTTGGAATGACAGATTTGTAAATAAATTTGCAATTAAAAAGACTTCTTCTAGGATTGAAGAGAGATTAATGTTATGACACATTTGAGTTTTCCGCAACCAATTGATGACCACCAATGAGTCCCCAAATATTTGTAGGTTAGATATCCCTTTTTCTCCAGCAAAAGTGCTTTAAGGCAATTAGTTCTGCATAATTATTTGAACCTTGTCCCAATCCCCACTTTAAGTTATAGAAATGAGATGGGGAAATATAAAGGACTCCCCCTCCCCCACAATGGTCTCCATTGTATTGAGAAGCACCATAAAAAAAATCCCTTGGCCTTGTGAAGTTTATCTGTTCCTCCACTACCTTCCTGGGAGGGGGAGCACCTTTCTCTTGAGGAAAATGATCAAGCATTGCTATGCTTTTGGCCGCAATTATATCAGGAAGCAAAACCTTTTCCTTGAAAATAGAATCATTCCAGGAAATCCATATGCCCCAGTGAATAAGGTGAGGAAGTGCCTTGATATTTTTATTTCTTTAGTCCTACAACCAAGTTCTCCAAGCCTCTTCGATAGAGGGTCCATGCCAGGATCAAGTTTGACCCAAAGTAGATGAAGCATCTCTCCATGTTTTAATTGTAAACAAGCATCCTAAGAAAAGGTGTGAAGATGATTCCTCGTCCCCTTTATAGAGAGAGCACCAACTTAATCCTTCCATTCCTCTGAATTTCATTCTATCCTAGGTAGGGACCTTTTTCCTGAGAAGGAACCACATGAATAATCTTTCCTTAAGAGGGAATTTTGATTTCCAAATCCCCTTCCACCACCAGTCAGGGACTTGTTGAAGGAGATTAATCATCAAGTAAGAATAGCCATCTTTTGGGTTATAGACCCCAAAATGACTGTGTTGCCAAATTAATCCATCTTTGATCTTTGATTCTGATATGGCCTATCTTGAGATCCCTGATGTAAGCATTCCAAGGAACTGAAAGATGATCATCCATATTCAGAGCATGAGCATATTTCCAACCCTAACTCCAAATCAAAGTTTGTTGCTCATCTGCTATCTGGTTTAGATGGAAAATATCTCTCTCATGCAATCGATCAATTAAAATATAGGGAAGAATATGTTGGCCATTTCTACCTGGCCATGGATCCATACCAATCCTAAGAGGATTTCCTTTGCCCACCTTCCAGGAAATCCCTTGACAGATAACAGGAAAGGATTTTACGAGAGCCTTCCACATGATGGAACCATTTTGGAAAATTCTAACCAGCCTCCTTATCCAATCTACAACAAAATCTAGACTTATATATTTTTGGGAAACTACCTTTGACCATAAATTATTATAGGAGATTAGTATCCATCCAATCCTAGTAGCAAGGGAAATGGAGAAACTTTGGATATTATTTAATCCCCACCCCCCAACAACTTTGGCAAGGCCAAAGAATCCTATTTTATCCAAGGCATCACAAAACTCTCCTTATGAGCTTCCCAAAGAAATTTGAAACATAATTTCCTTATTTTTTCCAGAGTACCTTTTGGTATCCAGGCCATAGACAACCAATAGACTAGAATTTCCTCTAGGACAAATTTTACAAGGATCAACCTACTAGCTCTGGATAACCACTTGAAACTCCAAGATTTTAGCCTTTTTTCTAGCTTCACAATTAACCCGTTCCAATATGTTTTTGTGTAGGAATTTGGCTTTAGGTGAAAGCCCAGGTACTTTAACCCTTCATCAAGGGGATTTTCCACAAAATGAAGAAGGAATTTATAGAAAAAAACTTCTTTTGGATCCATAAAATGAGTAGAGAGGGTGGATTTTGAGTTGTTTATTTGCATTCCAGTGGCCCTACTAAATAGATCTAATATGGAACTTGTTGGGGTCCTATAATAATAGGTTATTTGTTTCTACAAATTATCTGTTTTCCATTGGTCTCGTGATGAAGACATTTGGTTTGCAAGCCTCGGTTGATTTCACTTGTCCTTTCATCCATTTCGCCCGATCCTTCATCACCCTGTTGCATCATTCATCCACCTCTGCGCCACTCACTCCCTTTTCCTTTTGTCCCATTGAGTATGTCTCGCCCGCCACTCATCCATGCATAAACCAAACTTAGGATAAACAAAAAAACGTTAGATTATAATAAAATTAGATTAGACTTATTAATAATAAATTAATTAATTAATAGTTAGTTGTTTAAGTTAGTAATTAGGTTAGTGTTTGATTGATTTAAATTAATTAAAAACAGATAAAAAAAAAACAATAATAAAAAATATACATATTAAAAATAACCATAATAAAACAAAACATTAAATAAAAAACATATAATGCAACAAAACTAAAAACAAACATTAAATAAAACAAAAAATATTATAAAAACAAAAAAACAAAAAACAAAAATCCACTCTATCCTAAGTTCTACTCGCACATTTCCTCTGTACAATTTGGACCCCCCCCCCCCCTTCACATCCCATCAACTCCTTGGGGGTCTGAGTTGGTGGTATTGAGAGGGACAGATGTCACCTCAGGGTGAAATTGGACCCCCCGCCCCCCTCCAAATGCAACTTACCACCTCAGGGGGGGATCCGAGTAAACCACTATGCCCTCTAAAACCGCCCTTCAGAAAAGTGAAAAAATCACCTTTTTTCCAGTTCAACCAGCCTTTTTCCTAGGATTATTCTTGGAAAACGGAGATGGATTTTCAAAAACTGAGAAAGGTTTGTGTTCATCACAGGCTGAAGAACATAAAACTCTTCGAGATTTTGAACAGGTGCCACCAGTTGGGAGAATCAAATCCTTTTCTGAGCCCATTTTTTCAAGTTTTCATTTTTTCCTCTTTCAGTCTTGATTTTGCGGGAGCTGTTTCGGAGAGATGGAGAAGAAAATGGAGAAACCGAAGGAGGTTGTTTCTACAGAAAAACTCATATACAATAAAATCCTCCTTTGTTTGCATAGGTGTCACCTTTTAAGAGAAACATATGTCTGATTTGACCCCTTTTTTGCAGCAGTTTGGCCCATCTTTCATGGCGAACAATTCCAGATGTTTGGGGATTTGTTTCTATTTTTGGTCGAGGTGGTTGAATTCGACCTCCTAAGCCTAGGGGGAGTCGTTTTTATATATTTTAATGAGTCAAATGTGTAGGATCAATCAAGTACCATGATTTAATCTTGTATCAGAGCTCACAGAGCTTTCTGTATTTTCATCAATTCAATAATACAGTCACAATGGTTACATGATTCTTGTGTCAAATCCATTGGTGAAGTTTTTACCAATGTGATTGTGTTTTCTTCTATTTTCATATGTGTTTCTCTTCTCTATTGTTTTAAAGAGATTTAAGATCGGGATTTGTGTAAAAACACCCTATTCCCAGTTTAAAGCAATGTCAATGTTTTCCACTGAAAGGTAAATGAAGAATTCTTTACTGCTCTGTCTTTAATTCGACCTCTTAACATTTTCCCCTCTGCCATACATCAATCCTATGAAGATCTATTAATTTGCCAAACTTTCCCTATAAGGTTGTCTGTAGAATTTGTTTTTGATCGAGTCTCAGACCGTGACTCCATTGCCCATGGTTCCTCTTCTCTGCACCTACCCAACTCAAAAACAAATCCTATTCTTCATAACTAACCTAATATCCAAATCCAAACAAAGTTATATCAGACAGAGAGATCCCTCTCTAAGTCATGGAGGGATAGATCCTTGAATAGAATTGTTTTGATGTTACCTCTGTGACTGCCTCCACAACCTTGGGCAAATTACAGGGTGATAACATAATGGCGACCATACTCGGGATGTTCCTCA
The DNA here is from genome assembly GCA_009831015.1 of Picea engelmannii. NCBI lineage: Eukaryota > Viridiplantae > Streptophyta > Pinopsida > Pinales > Pinaceae > Picea > Picea engelmannii. The sequence goes on from ML780211.1 coordinate 80,592, forward strand.
GAAAAGTGTATCAAGTTCCAGATCTAATTGTTGACGGTGGACAATGATTAGGCACATGAAGGATGAAATATTCACCTGGCGACTCCAAACAAAGTTTCAAATTTTTCGGGGAGACTCCACTGTTAGTTGGATCCAGAAATCAAGATGAGTTCAAGAATAGAACACAAGTATTCTCCTATGGACAGATCTGGTATTCTTGGTTTTCCAAACCCTATGCCCCATGTTAATTGGTTGAATTATCTTCCATTATTTAAAGATAAAAAAGGAGATGATGCTGCTATGCATTTGTTCAAATTTCATTTGCATATACGCAAGCTTGGGGTTAAGTTTCCTGAACACTGTTTGATGAAAATATTCATGGTAACCTTAGAAGACAAAGCTATATCTTGGTATGAAGGTTTTCCATTTGCAATTTTATGTTCTCTTAAATATTTTCATGCAGTCTTTTATGAGCATTTTAAGGAATTTTGTCTTCCCTTGCCTTGGGCTGAAGTTTTTTGTGCATATTTTGAAGATTTCTTCCAATATCTGGTAAATATGTATGGTGATGAAGAAAATACAGATGATGAGATTAAATAATATTTGTATGAATTCTTATCTCAATGGAAAGAACAAAGAATAGAAGGGAGTTGTTGACATGATTTTCAAGTGGATTTCCACCAATCAACAATTTCTGCAGTTGAAGATGAAACTGATCAGATTGTCAAGGATCAACATGCGGAGCATACTGAAGAGGAAGGGGTTTTTTTGGAACCTATTGCACATGTATAATTTCCTCCTTTTTCTGTAGAGGGGGAGTGGATTGAAAGAGAGAAAGTTGTTTCAGATACCATGGATGGCAACGTCAACACTATAGTTCTTTCAATGGCAGAATATCAGATTGAAGATCAATTTCTTCTTACTAATCAACAAGTGAAGGTAATTGAACATATTGTTGAACATTCATTTGTTGATTTACAATAGTCTCATGAAATAAAATAGAAGCCAACTGCCATAATAATCAGGAAAATTCTCAGACATTAGTTTCTTCCTTGATTGCCGATGAAACAGGACATCATAGTATTGAAAGCCATGTTTCTGCATTCAAATTTGATGAAAGTTTGCATTAGTGATGCTTTTATTTTAGCACACAAGATACATATGACAATGGTCATTTCAGCTTCCCTCTGCTCCTTGAAGAAGATCCTAATTCTGAGTTGGTTTGCATTAATATTCCTGAGAGTCATCAGTCATCCATTGAGTTTGAAAGTAATGAGCAACAGGTTTGTTTCCTAGAACTTAATGATGAACCTGTTCAATATATTTTAAATCAGCAAGGAAAAGAAGAAATAGATAGTCAAATGCTTTATACTTCTTTTGAGGAACTAATGGATAAGAGGCATATTTTAGATCCTTTTAATCATTCTTATTCTCAAGAATGTGAGAATGTAGCCCAAGACAGTCAAATTGAAAAGGTATCTAAAACAGAGTTTCATCTTACTATGCCTATTATGGAAGAATGTATTAGCAATGATTTTGTTCAAATAGTTGTTGATTATACTGCCCCACAAAATCTCAATCCAGATTTACATGAAGAAACACTCATGCATCCATATTTCCAAGGCGTGATGCATATAGCTTTCGATTTTGAGGATGTTAGACTCCAATTTGACCATCATAAGTTGCAGGAAAGCAGTGAAAAAGAAGAGGTTGTTTTAGAGCTTCTTACACCAGATGATCTTCCTCCAGGTTCATAAAATGAAAAGTCTGTTGAAGAAGAAGAATTTGTCCCGGATCCTATGGATGTGCACATTTTTGCTATTGATAATATGGCTGCCTCAAATGCAGATTTTCAAGAACAAATTTGCCTTTGTCCTGATATTATTGAAGACCCTTTTTCCAATTTATTGCATCCATCAAGGAAGATGAATTTTCTTGTATTTATGGATCATGAGCACATGTTCAGTGGACACTTTAAGTTACCATTTTCACAATTTTCCTTTATGTATGGTGCAGTTGAATACCAACATAAGTCAAATAGTCATTTGCTTGATTGGCTACACTGGAGGGATCATTTCACATGATTGTATATATATCTTCAGCATGTGAGTGGTTATCATAAAGATTTGAAGCCATGTCAATGGCCTAAGATTTCGATGGTCTGTTGCCATAAATAACTCCAGTAGTCTATCAGTTAAGTTATAGTTTTAAACTTTTGACTCCATGGACCAATAAATAAGGCACCGGTCTGCATATTCAGAGTTCAGTGGTTCTTGACACTTCCTGAAAGAGCTGCCATCCCTAGGTGGAGCCTATATTGGGGTCCTATAATCATAGTTTATTTGTTTCTACAAATTATCTGTTTGGTATTGGTCTCGTGATGAAGACATATGGTTTTTTGACCTCGGTTGATTTCACTTCTCCCTTCATCCATTTTGCCCGATCCTTCATCACCCTACTGCATCATTCATCCACCTTTGCGCCACTCACTCCCTTGTCCTTTTGTTCCATTGAGTACATCTCACCCGCCACTCATCCGTGCATAAACCAAACTTAGGATAAACAAAAAAACATTAGATTAGACTTATTAATAATAAATTAATTAATTATTAATTAATTAATAGTTAGTTTTTTAAGTTAGTAATTAGGTTAGTGTTTGATTAATTTAAATTAATTAAAAAAAATAAAAAAAATAAAAACAATAATAAAAATATATATATATTAAAAATAAACATAATAAAACAAATCATTGAATAAAAAACATATAATACAAAAAAACTAAAAACAAACATTAAAATATTATAAAAACGAAAAAACAAAAAACCAAAATCCACTCTATCCTAAGTTCTACCGTGCATTTCCTCCATACAACTCAGACCCCCCCCCCCTCACGTCCCATCAACTCCTTGGGGTCCGATTTGGTGGTATTGGGAGGGGCAGATGTCACCTAAGGGTGATATTGGACCCCCCCTCCCAATACCACTTACCACCTTAGGGGGGGGTCCGAGTAAACCACTTTGCCCTCCAAAACCGCCCTTTCGAAAAGTGAAAAAACTGCCTTTTTCCAGTTCAACTAGTCTTTTTCCGAGGATTATTCCGAGAAAACGGAGATGGATTTTAAAAAACCAAGAGAGGTTTGTGTTCAGAAAAGGATGAATAAAAAAAACCTCTTCCATATTTTTCGCATGTACCACTAGTTGGGATAATCAAATCCTTTTATGAGCCCCTTTTTTTAGGTTTTTGGTTTTTCCTGTTTCAGTCTTGAATTTGTGGGAGCTGTTTCGGCGACCTGGAGACGAAATTGGAGAAACCAAAGGAGGTTTTTTCTCTATAAAAAATCATATACAATAAAACCCTTCATTTGTTTCATAGGTGTCACCGTTGAAGAGAAACAAATGTCTGAGTTGACCCCCTTTTTGTAGCAGTTCGACCCATCTTTCATGGTAGACAGTTACAGAGGTTTGGGGATTTGTTGTTATTTTTGGCTGAGGTGGTTGAATTCGACCTCCTGAGCCCAGGGGGAGTCCATTTTATATGTTGTAATGAGTCAAATGTGCAGGATCAGTCAAGGACCATGATTTAATCTTGTATCAGAGCTCATAGAGCTTTATGTATTTTCATCAATTCAATAATACAGTCGCAGTGGTTACAGGATTCTTGTGTCAAATCCATTGGTGAATTTTTTCCCACTGTGATTGTGTTTTCCTCTGTTTTCATATGTGTTTCTCTTCTCTATTTTTTTAAAGAGAATTAAGATTGGATTTGTGTAAAAACACCTTGTTCCCAGTTTAAAGCAATGTCAATGTTTTCCACTGAAAGTTAAATGAAAAACTCTTTACTGCTATGTCTTTAATTTGACCTCTTAACATTTTCCCCTCTTCCATACCTCAATCCTATGACGATCCGATAATTTTCCTACATTTCCTTGTAAGGATGTCTGTAGAATTTTGTTTTGATCAAATCTCGAACCATGACTCCATTGCCCATGGTTCCTCTTCTCTGCACCTACCCAAATAAAAAACAAATCCTATTTTGCATAACTATCCTAATATCCAAATCCAAACAAAGTTATATCAGACAGAGAGATCCATCTTTGAGTCATGGAGGGATAGATCCTTGACTCAAAGTGGTTTTGATGTTACCTCTGTGACTGCCTCCATAGCCTTGGGAAAATTACTGGGTGATAATAGAAATCAATTTTTATGCATCTCCCCTTAAACTGTTGTAGAAAATTAGTACATCATCAACAAATAATATATGTGTGAGGGAAAGAAGGTGGGTAAGAGGAATACCCATGAATATTTTGTTCTTCTTTGCTTCAAATAAATACCTATTGAGACCTTCTGCCACAAGTAGAAAAATGAGCAAGGATAGGGGAATCCCTGCTGAATCCCTCTCTTTGCATTAAAGAAAGGTGAAGCCACCCCATTTATGAGGATTGTGAAAGAGACCGAAGTGACACAACTCATGACCCGATTAATAAAAAGGAGGCCAAAGCCCAAATGAGTGAGCAACATTCTCACGAAAAGCCAACTGACTTGATCATAGGCCTTGGAGAGATCAATCTTTAGCACTACTCCTTTTTGCTTACGAGACTTTATGTTGTGCATGGATTCTTGGGCTACAAAAATTGCTTCATGGATCTCTCTACCTTCTAGAAAAAAAAACTGTTCTTGGGATATGGATTTCTAGAGTATGCATGTTATTCTTCTGTTGATTATTTTTGCAATTATTTTATAGATACAGTTGCACAGAGAAATGGGTTTGTATTCCTCCAATCTTTCAGAGGAATCCTGCTTTGAGATTAAAGTGATAAATGTAGCATTAAAAGGAGGGTGGATAAAACCATTGAATCTTGATTCTTCTATAACTTTGAGAATATCCTGACCTATGAGATCAAAAAGACCTACAAATAAATCCATAGACTAGCCATATGGTCCCAGGATTTTATCTTTTTGGAAACTGTGAAGAACTTATTTTAATCCAACTTTAGATACTTCTTCCATAAGATCTACATTATCCTCCTCTTCTAAAAAATGGGGAAAGTGTAATGACATCTGAATTACAACATCTATGGTCACCATTTTGTCAGTTGACTACAAAGATTTGAAGTGATGGGATCCAAGTTGAGTGAAGTCTTCTAACGAGGAGAACATCCTCCCCGTATGATCCTTGATTCCCCAGATTGTGTTTTCTAATTTCCTAACTTTTGCATAAGCTTGGAAGAATTTTGTATTCTCATCCCCGCTATGTAACAAAAGTGCTCTACTCTTTTGCCTCCATTTGTCTTCCCTAGCTTGGAGAAGCTCTCTTCTATTCTTTTCCAGAGATAAAAGGGCCTCTTTTTATACTGGAGTGGAAACCCTCCTTTGTCGGAATCATAGAGGGATTGAAGAGATGCTTCTATGTTTATTATGTCATGTTCTAACTATTGTTTTTCATTTTATCCCAAGCTTTTGTAGCGAGTTTTAGGGGTTTATGTTTCTTGCAAATTGAACAGTTGCCCACTCTGTTTGCCCAAATGGAGTCCAGAATTCCTTTACTAATTTCATAAAACTTTCTTCTTTTAACCAGGAATAATCAAATTTGAAGGGGCTTGCTAGTTTTCTGGAGGCCCCTTCTATTTCCAAAAAGATTGGATAATGGTTTGATTCCCCTCCTGAACCTACCCATTTCCTGAAAAGAAATGGCTCTTCCACCATCAATTTGAGATAAAAAAATGGTCCAGTCTCTTTTCTATGTGATCTTCTCCCAGACGCATATTTCTCTTGGTGGGTCCAAAGAAATTAGAGAGGGAGTCGTTATGGGCCCTTTGTCCCCAAGATTCAACCGCCCATATGGAGAAGTTTAGGTCACCACCTAGAATGAGATGACTATCTTTCAGAAAATATTTTGCTAGGAGGGCGTTCCAAAAATGGGGATGGTCTTGAGTAGGACCATAAATGTTTAATACTGTAAATGATTTCCCCAACTCTTCAACAAAAACAAACATACCTTGGCACGAGTTGAAACCCCAAGAATTTTCGAGCTTGATGGATTTTCGGTTCCACCCCATTGCTAGACCCCCCGAGTGACCAAAAGAATCTATTCCAAAGAAACACCAGCCCTTAAGGATCCATTCCAGTAATGGAACAACCGCGGCCACTTCCCCAAGGGTTTATTGTAACAAGACAACATCAAGTTGTGAAAGCTCCAATAGCCTTTGGAGGGGGAGATGCTTGGAGGGGATTGCCAACCCTTGACAATTTAAGGAGAGAAATTTCATTTGGAAACCCGTTATGGGGGTGGAATTTCTCTAAGTCCCCCGATGATCAAGAGTTGTCTACCTACCGCCACATCTATGGACGCTCAATATTTTTCTTTGGATAGAAAGGATTTTCTACCACTCCCTTTGAGGTTATTCCCCAAAATTGGGTTTACATCCAGACCCAGAAGAGGGGGATCCGAGCACCTAGAAGATGGTATCGATTTGAATCTCAGCGAGTAACAAATGGTTTCTTCATCTGACAACAAAGAGGATTCTTGACTTTGTGATAGGGAAGCAAGCCTAGGAGGGGGCAAGGCTTGAGCGAAAGAAATACGAGAAAACGGGGGACCAGGGAAGAAGGGCAGAGAGTTTGTCGCTACGAAGGGGAGGGGGGGGGGATATTTTTTAACATATTTAAGTCCACATTATTTTGGGAGAAAGACTGTAGAAAAATAAAATTTCCAGAGAAAGGAGAAAAAGGGGGCATACCCAAATGAGCTTCGACTCCTCTTTTAATCTGGAGCTCCATATTAGAAGGAAGCACTTGCTGAGCTTCTCACTTCCCCTTGGCCTTTGAAGAAACTGAAGTGTCAACCCTTGACCCTTGCTGAGCCAAATCCGTGACCTTTCTCATGGATACCTCTCTCCAAGCCTACGATAGGGCTCTCAACTGAAGTAGGGGAGACACCACACTTCGACCAGGGTGGAGGGAAGGGATAGTCCTTAGCCTTGAGATATGGACAAAAGGGGATCTACGCTTCAATGGGAGGGAACAATCTTCAACCTTGTGATCGTGCTTGTGGCATTTGAAAGGAATGCCCTCGTAATCTAGAGGCTTCCTAAATAATAAGCCACCATGAGTGAGCTCCAAAATGTTCGAGAGGCCCTTCCTAATATTTAGAGACACTAAAATCCGAGCCACCGATATTTTTTTTGTGGAGGAAAAAGACATATACGCATTCATGAAAGTACCGAGGGTGTTACCAATTTTCTCGAAGCATTTCCAACTCCAACATTCCAGTGGTAGACCTAGAAACCACACCGAGATCGAAATTTTATCAATCCTCTCATGATTTTCATTAAAAAGGGATTCCACCTCTTCAATAATAATGGAGTCGAATCCAGGCACCATGGGTCTCTCAAAATCTTACTAGCGTTCGAAGCTGACTAAAATTTGAACAGAAACCACCCTTTTGCAAGAGTATGAACTGAAGGTAATTGAATCCCCAAATCCCTCTAGGTTAAAGAAACTCAATCCTTTAGGTGGTCTAGACTGATATTTTGACCATTTGCATGACTCACTACTACCTTTTTTTCTAGATATGGGACCTATGGAATCATGACGTTGTCCCCAAACGCAAGACATCTAGGGTTTTTCCTTTTGGCCTGGGGAGGAGAAGAGGAAAAAAATTGTGCTTCCAAGCCAGCGACATAGGGGGAGGAAGGGAGGGCCAAAAATTCATTTAGATCCAAAGGGGAAGGAAAATCGGGCTCTAGGAGAGTGGGGGAGGAAAAAGAGGGCATTGACCAGGTAAAGGACTTACCAGACTGGGGAGAGACATGAAAGCCCCAAAATTATCCGAATGCCCAGAAAGAGGAAGTCATGCCAAAGATCAGAAAGTTTGATTCTCTCTGAACCCTAAAGAAAAATCAGGGACTTATTCCTGGATGACATGAGCAAGTTCGGAACCCCAAATATTTGAGAGGACTTCTGGAGATTTTGGAGGAAACCCCTCCCAAAGAAAAGCTTCGGCACCTGAGGCTTCATGCTCAACACCAAGATCATACAGTTGTGAACCCGAAGCAGAGGCTCCAATTGGGACTGGTGAAAGAGCCTCTCCCAAGCACCTGAAAGGAGGCGGAAAAATAGAGAGATAATGTCAGAGGGAAGGACAGCTAGAAGATTATAAATGAGTGTCCATCCAGTGGATCATACTCGTAGTCTACCATTTCATCCATAATACCTGACCAAACAAAAAACTAGAAAAAAACTGCAGGGAGAAAAAAACGAAAAACTATCTGCCAACTAACAGAAGAAAGACTTGTTGCCACTCCGAGAGCTTAGGATAGAATGAAAATATGGGAGTGACGGGTAAAGAAAGGGAACCTAAGGCCACTTGCAGCTAGGGTTTCCGCAGAGACCCGACATCCCCCCCAAAAATATTGTCTTTTAAATTTGAAGGACATGGGGGTGGGCTTTGATCCACTTATGTGTGCATGGGTCACAATACCATTTAATATAATATTTCTGAGTGCAATCACACTTTTGACCACTACCTCAAGGTGCCCCCATGGCTCTAGGTAAATCCCTCACGAAAATTGAACCTTGCCCAATGATGAAAAACTCCTCACTTTTCACCATTGGATCCAACCCCTATGGACAAAAGTGGTTGCATTGTGTTTGATACTACTTCATATTCTAGTGACACACATCATGTACATATAAATCCAAAAAGCACAAGTTACATTTTAATACATTGTAAAAAAGTGGCTTTTCACTATAAAGGGAAATTGCTAGTAGTATTATGATAGTTCTAATAGGATATGAGTCAAATTAGTAAAATACCCACACTTAGACATTCTATATTGGCATAAATATGTACCTTTAATACTCTATGTTAGTATAAAGTTTATCAAACTAATTATTTTAAATCTATTTATAATACTTTATAAAGTAAAAAAACACTTATTACAATTTGAGCCTTTAGTACTCCATATTAGTATAAAGTTGATCGAACTAATTATTTTAAATCTATTCATAATACTTTATAAAGTTTAACCTTTAGTACTCCATGTTAATATAAAGTTGATCGAACTAATTATTTTAAATCTATTCATAATACTTTATAAAGTTTAACCTTTAATACTCCATGTTAGTATAAAGTTGATCTAACTAATTATTTTAAATCTATTCATAATACTTTATAAAGTTAAAAAACACTTATTACAACTTGACCCTTTTAACATCCCTTTAAAAATAAAAGATAATCTCACCACAGAATCTTCCATTTCTAATTACAATATTTTGTTGACCATTTTTTACGATACGATGGCCATGGAAACATCGATCTTCATGCAACATAAATAGAAACGATTAAAAGAAAATCACTTCACTATATTAAAAAAAAAAAAAAATATGACGTGATTTCGTGAGGAAAAAAAATAAAGCATTTATACCAAATAATTTAATAATGCAAACATTATTGTAATTTATGATGGAGTTTGTAATTGCAGCTCCATGACCTGAGGTTACACGTATATTAGAAAAAAGAAAACCTTGAGAACTAGTTAAAGTTCAAAAAAAAAAGAAAACCTTGAGCACTACTTAAAGTTCAATATCAATAATGTTGCAATTTGGGTTTCAAGTGAAAAAATTATGGGCGTTATAAGTAAGGTTTTAGTCCCCACAAAGACATGAGAGCAAGTGTACCAGAAGGATTAAAGTATGCAAATAAGATGCAGAACTTAAATTCTAGATTCCTAGAAAACAAATGGATAATCTTGTAGTCGTATACAAACCCTCCAAGGAAATTTGTGAAATTCGTACAGTGGTAAAAGTTACAAATGCAATGACCATAACTAACAAACTATTAAAGTTGCATTGATGTGGAATTCTCTTGGACAATGTTTCCATAAGTCAAAACGTTATAATATTATAAAGGTAGGTTCGGTAAGATCTAAAGTTGCAATGTTGTGGAAGCTTCTCATGCACAATGCTTTCATAAGTAAGAGAATCATAACCTTACAAGGGCAGGTCACCTAAGCCTCAAAGCGTGATGGGATCTTAAGGTAAAAGAGGTTTACTAATTACAACTTACTTTTTATGGAAGCCTCATCCTAGTATAGATAATGGTCCCTTCGAGTGTCCTTCACTTATATAGGATATATTATTATGACACACTTCTAAGTACACATTGTCTCTTTTTTTGTAGCATTAACTAGTGAATATGTTTGGATTCAATGAATTAAACTAAGTCAATTTATTTTTATTTTTAAGAAAAATATTGTAAATAAATTCAAGGAATGTTTTTCTACATTTGTGCATCATATCTTTAATAAACTTCTTGGCATAAATTAGTCTGTTGACTGTGTAACATTCCACTCTTGCAAGTACATGTTATTGACTTATTCTTTGAGGACACTTGCGTGCAAGTGATCCAGTTTAAGAATATGTTGTATGTATCGCGTATGGATTCTTATGATGATGTTGATGGATTATGATGTTATATCTTATTTGATATCTATGTATTGACAGATGCTATTGATGATTTTCCCTTGAGTATGCAGGATGTTGGAGAAATTTATATTTTCGGCACACTAGTTCAGTGGGAGTTAACTGACTAGCTCTATTTTAGACTTTCTAATCTTAGACCATCACTATTATGCATGCATTCCTAATTATAGGATGTCATTACCTATATGAGTGAAGATCAATCACTCATTGATAAGATCATAATATACATTGATTCTCATTCTTCATTGTGTATCTCTCTTCCTTTTCTTGATAAGCTTTGTTTGTGTATGCTTTAGCTAGATCTCCTGTGCAGGTTTCCATGAAACACTGACATGGTATCAGAGCTACGCTGCTTGGAGCAAGACAGACAAGCCAAAGAATAAGGAAAATCAGAGTTTCGGCGAGCTAAATCTATGGTTGTACCTTTGAGCAGTTATTTCTCGAAAAGTATTAATGTTTTGAGGAAACGACCCGTGGGAAGTAAATCGACCCATTCTATAAGTGGTGTAATATCCCTAGGCCGAACCCAATTGTAAATGAAAATGAAAATGTACTTAAGCTAGTGAGTTGTTTGATATCATTTTTGTATGCACCTTTCATGGCATAGTGCGCACATGTACTGCGTTGTAAAATGAGGAAGTGTGCATATTCCAGGATACCGTGCACAACATCTTAAGTGTGCACGATATTGACACCAGCGAGCCTCTGTGTATATGTTATGTTATGGGCTGGTGAGCCATTTTTGTGATTATTAGGCCGGAGAGCCTAGATGTTAAGGGCCAGTGCGCCTACTTTTGTATATGTCTCAACATTAATATAAAATACATCATTGCAGGCAGACCGACCACGATAAAAGAGTATGGGGGTCTAAACTCCACTAGTTGGGAAAGGGTGGGGGGTAAAAGTTAAGAAAAAGGGCTAAGCTAGGGAGCTTAAGCCAAAAATGAATATTATATTAATATTTCTTAAAGTATAAAGTATGGATAATTATTTTATCCTAAGTTCTAAAGATGGGGACAAGTGGGCCAAAGTAGCTCCCAACATGACAAGTGTCAAGTTGGGGACATGCATACATATTGTGGGGACTTAGTTCATTTTCAAGCATTCTTTCCATCATTCCTTCCATCATTCAGTCATCCAGTAAATCATCCATGAACATTCACACACCCAGGGAGCTATCCTTCGTACCTTCATGACTGTACCTGAACCTGTATCCATAGCCATTATGTTTGTGTATCTGGTTAGCTTAAGTGCAGGACTGAAGAAGCGAGTTGTCAGTCCCATGGGATATTGAAGAGGAGGGTTGTCAGGCCTATTGGTAATTTCTCTCTCGGTGAGAGAATTGTTGGGAATTGATTTCCTGAAGGTGCTAAACTGCAGCTATGGGGTTTTGAGACTTCTTGTCTGGCCTATTGTTGAATCCCGAAAAGGAAGTGGGGCAGCCGAAGGACTGTTGAGCAGAGAAGGGGCACACTTCCTGGGTGGGACATGCATGTGGGGAATGAGAGACTGTAGGTTGTTAGTTTGAGTTGGCACCTGTGACATAGTCTTTCCTATTTTCTATGAACCATTAGCCTAGTTATGAATCCCTTTTACCCGGGTGGATTTTAGTCCCAGCTCGGGGGTGACTCTCTGTTGAGAGTGATGAACAGTGTGGTCTAAGGCTGGGAGGTTCGTGGAAGGTCTGCACGTAGTTGGTGATATTCTTACCAAGATAAATGTCAACTGTGTGATAAATTTACATGTTGCATTGTCATTTACGTGTGCATTTTTATGGGTTTATCTTATGTGTGTTTATAACTGTCTTTATATTTATGGGTATTTCCCGTATATTCTGCATGTATACGTTTATTGTTATTTCGGTATGAATCTTTGCATTTACGAAATGTATTTGCCTGTTTACGTTTATATATTTGTTTCCACAAGAGTTCTATGTGTATATATTTTAATTGCATGCAGTTCGAAAAATTTATGTGGCATAGCTCAGTTGGATGTTGGGTATGTTACAGTATGTTCCGAAAAGAGAATAAAAGAGTTTCTCTCGTGTATCGTGGCCAAGTGTGGGTGGTCAGGGACGTTACAATATGGTATCAGAGCTTTAGTTTTCAACACTGAGCTTGGATGGGCTGAGCAAATTGAGTTGAAGCGAAATTACACAGAGGATTTATTTTGAAGTGGCCAAATTTCAGTCTCTAGAGCGTCCATGGTAAAATTTAGAAGAAACGACGCAGAATAGGGAAAAGCCCCAATTTATGTTGTTAAATGTAATGGAAAATTGATAAACTCGGCTAAGTGGTGAGATATTAATTATTTAATATCCATTATAGAAAATTCAGACCTGAAATTGGTCGAATTTGAAGTTATAGTGAAGCCATGAAAGTTGGAGCGAGATTAGTAATTAAAATTCGCAATCCGTGAATGGAGTTTGGGAAAAATCCATTCCAGAAATGTCAACTCACAGTGATTTGTTGTTGTAGATGTTGAACTGGTGTTATCGGGGTGAAATTGAACGAATTTCATAGTTGCAGAATGTCTATGGTAGATTGGGGAAAAGGTTAGGAAAAAAAAAAACCCCAATTTCTGCAGCGGAATTCACTAGGAATTGATGCGCATAAAAATGAATGTGCACAGGTGGGCGCACTAAAAATGCATGATGCGTAGTGAAAATCTTGTGATATGTAAAATTGGACATTGCGCAGAAAATTATTGGCGTGCTAGTGTGTGCGCTAAATTTTGGCGTCGCGTGGAAAAATGTTGGTGTGCGGGTGCGCGCACTAAATTTTGGTGTCACGCGGAAAAATGTTGGTGTGCGGTTGCGTGCGCTAAATTTAACATTGTGTGGGGTGAATACACATAATAAGGTGTGTGCGGTGTGCACACACATATTAATGCCACGCATGGTGTTCGCAGTATTGGAAGAGCACAAAGGAGTTTGGTTGGTGCGCGTGCAATGTGGGTATATAATGTCATGCAACAATTTAGTTAATGTTGCGCGTAGAGTATTGGTGCGCGGTGGGGGCGTAGTAAACTCTGGCATGGTGCAGCGTGTAGAGTGAAATACACATGGAATATCAGTGTGCAATAGAAAATCTGCAAAAAATGGGTATTGATACCAAAACCAAAACTACGCCTGGTGGACATTGGCTCACGACACAAAGTAGTGCGCACAAGTTATTAGTACGACAGAGAAGCGACGCACAATGGTTATAGGTGCATGGAGCACAATTTACCTTGTGTTGTTTCTGCGCATGGAAAATATGGGTTTACAGGTTGAATTTTTTGCATGAGAAGTCGTTTGGAGGGTGAACAACAATGGAAAACCAACAAATTTCCGCGACATTTTATACTATTTGAACGTCATCTTTTTGCAGCGTGTTTTTGAGGCTCTTAAGAGCGTTTTTAGCAACGCAAAAACCACAAGAATAGAGTGTGCTAAGGAACACTCTATCTTTTCAGCTCAAATAAAAGGACTCAGAGAGATATTTCTAATGGTGTAAACCGTTCGTCAAACAGAGCTTTTATGAGAAAGTTACAGCACAAACACTGGAGGGTAAATTTTAAGACCCATCTAACTTCAAAGAGCCATAACTTTCTGCTCCAGAATCAGACTGAGGTGCATTCGATGGAAATATATTGAACCATAGAATACATTCCCATAGATGAATTAAATTTCTGGGCATATTAAACATGTGTATTATGGTAAAGAAGGTATTTGTAGGATTCCAGACCAAAAACACGAATTGACCTAGAACTTCAACAGGCTGTAACTAGCATCCCAGAACCCAGAAAAAGGTGAAAATTGGACAGAGTGTCCATAATATGTATATGAAGAAACCCAATTGATATCATACAAAAAATCTAATGGATTAGATGCAAAAATTCTTAATTACAGCACAAAGTTGCGCCAAGTTGAAGAATGAACAAAAAATTTAATGGGCAATTTTCAAATGGCCATAACTTTCTTCTCGAGACTTGGAATTGAGCATTTGAGTAGGAATTGGATAGTGGAATTTAAATATTAACCCATACAAAAATTTCGGGCATTAAATTTTCCAGGAAATCAGAATAAATTATTATGATATATTGTTGAACCAAAATGGTTCATATTTTCATGAAATTGTTGAAACAGTTAGCCTGACAAAGTTTTGTTGGCTACACATTTTGCAGAGTTAAAAAAAACTAGATCAGATCAATATCAGTATAGATTATAGAGTAATGGAAGAGGCATAGGGGACTTACAGTCAGGAGGATGATATTAGAGGGATGGATGTCCATTTGGGCATTGAAGGAACAAACTCCAATGGACATGGAGAAGGAAGGGATGAAAACATGAATATGGTAGAGACCATTAAAAATTTGAAGAAAGATGTTCAAAGCCATACAACTAATAATGAAAGGCTTATGAGATCCAAGGAGTAGCAAGATGACTTCAACATGAAGTTAATGAAGAGATTGAATAGAATAGAAAAGAAATTGGATAAGGAGAGTGACTCAAGCAATTCAGGAAGTCGCAAGTCTCCTAATGAGAAAAGAAGAACAAGAAGTGTTAGTATATATCACCATCACTCCCCGAGGCATTCCAATAAGAGATCACATAATAGCTCAAGTCCATCCCCTATTAGGAAGCATAATATTTCTGGGGTGGATGAACTACGAGGAGAAATGAACAAAATCAAACCTCCTACATTTGATGGTGAGTACAAGAAGGATGAAGATGTAGAAACATGGACGTTGGGCATGAGAAAGTATTTTCAATTGCATAATTATTCTTCTCATGTAGAAGGTAGAATTTCCATCTATCAACTCAAGGGAAAGGCATCCATGTGGTGGGATCAACTTGTGAAGGTGAAACACATTAAAGAGAAAAGTGTTACTTGGAGGGAATTCAAGAAGTATTTTGAGAAGAAATACTTGACTAAGAGATACTATGACAAGAAAATGAAAGAGTTCTTTGAACTCAAGCTTGGAAGTATGACCATAGATGAATACGAGAAAATGTTTGTAGAATTGTTGAAGTATGTTTCCTTCATCAAGTATGAGACAGTTAATATTCATAGGTATTTGAGTGGATTTCCAACATTCATCAGTGAAAAAATATAATATGATGACCCCAAGACATTGGAGAAGACCATAAGGCGAGCTAAATTCCTATATGATCAGCAAAAATCAAGGCCAACTTTCCAAAAAACTTGGGAAGACAAAAATAAATTCAAGATGGACCAGAGGAAGAAGGGATCTAAGCTGCCATTCTTCAGAAATAATCCTTAGGGACAACCAACTTCTAGAGAACCCAGAACGATTGAGATAGGGGGTCAAAGGCAAAGGCAACCACCTATTCAATGTTTGGGTTGTAAAGGAGATCATATGTTTATAGATTGTCCACACAGAGGTGAAAAAGTGAGGACTATTCATAATATACAACAAGCGGAAACAATGGAGGACATGGGAAGAAATATGCCAAGTATCTATGCAGCCTTGGACAACAAGCAAGCGAAGTATCAGTCACATATGATTGAAATGGAAGGTATGATCAACAACCAAACCATTGATATTTTAATTGATTCATGAGATAGTCATAGTTATATAGATCCTAATATGGTGTAAAGTTTTCATTTTCCAAGAAGAAAGCATGGAAAATCTTGGTTGGTGCATCTGGCTACCGAAGCCAAAAGAAAAGTTAATGAGATGGCTAATTCATGTCTTATGGACATGAATGGAATGAACACTAGGGCAGATTTGAACATCTTGCCTTTAGGTTCCTATGACTGTCTAGTTGGGATGGATTGGTTGGACCAACATCATGGTATCCTAGACTGTCATAACAAGGCATTTACTTGCTTGGATGAGGAAGAGAATCTAAGGAAAGTGCAGGGAATTCCCAGGGTAGTAACCATCATAGAAATTTCAGTATTACAGCGGAAGAATTGTTACAGAAAAGGGTGTCAAATATTTGCAACTCATATAGAAGAGACACCTAAAGATAAGGTGCCAAATTTGGAAGATTATGCAGTTTTGGAAGATTTTGAAGATGTGTTCAAGGAGGTACCAGGACTACCCCCAAAGAGAGATATTGATTTCTCTATAAATTTAATTCCTGGAGCAGCTCTAGTGTCAAAGACTCCTTACAAAATGAGTACACCAGAGATGAAGGAATTGTAAATGCATCTTGAAGAACTTCTGAAGAAGGGGTATATACGCCCAAGTGTGTCACCTTGGGGTGCCCTAGTCTTGTTTGTGAAGAAGAAAGATAGGACATTAAGATTGTGCATTGATTTCAGACAGTTGAATAAAGTGACTGTAAAGAACAAGTATCCTCTACCAAGGATTGATGATCTCTTTCATCAATTGAAGGATGCAAAGATTTTCAAAGATAGATCTAAGGTTAGGATACAATCAGGTAAGGATTAAAGAGGAATATATTAGCAAGACTGCCTTCAAGACAAGGTATGGTTATTATGAGTTCACAGTGGTGCCTTTTGGGTTGTCAAATGCACCAGTTGTTTTCATGTTCTTAATAAATGGTGTTTTCTGAGAATATTTAGACAAGTTTGTCATTGTATTTTTGGATGACATTATTATATATTATAATCCAGAGGAAGAGCATGAACATCATTTGAGGATGGCGTTGCAAGTAGTAAGGGAGCATTAGTTGTATGCCAAATTGAGAAAGTGCTCATTTTATCAGTAGTAAGGGAGCATCAGTTGTATGCCAAATTGAGAAAGTGCTCATTTTATCAAAAGCAAATTCATTATTTGAGACATATCATTTCAAAGGATGGGATAGCATTGGATCCTGAGAAGATAGAATCCATTAGAGAATGGTTTGTTCCAAAGAATGTGATAGAGGCCAGATCATTCATGGGCCTTGTAGGCTACTATAGGATATTTATTGAAGGATTTTCAAAGATTTCACACCCAATCACTTCCTTGCAAAGAAAGGGTGTGAAGTTTCAATGGACATTGGATTGTTAAAAGAGTTTCCAACACTCGAAACAACTATTAACAAGTGCTCCAATACTAAGGATTGGAGACCCAAATGAAGAATTCATTTTATGCACAAATGCATGTAAAGAAGGACTTGGTGGAGTCCTCAGTCAAAATGAGTTTGTTATATGTTATGAATCAAGAAAGTTGAAGGAGCGTGAAAGACACTATGCCACTCATGATTTGGAATTGGCATCCATAGTGCATGCCTTGAGTAAATGGAGACACTACCTCATGGGGAAAATATTTGAGCTGAGGACAGACCATGATGGTCTGAAATATTTATTTGATCAACCAAATCTAAATGCTAGGCAAAGCAAATGGTTAGAATTTGTCAGCAAATATGACTTTGATATAAAACATATCAAAGGGAAAGAGAACAAAGTGGCTGATGCACTCAGTAGAAGAGTGCATGAATTACATGCTACAACCATTGGCATGTACCAATCAGATTTGAAGGACCTAATTATAGAGGTAGCCAAATCAGATTTGCAATACAAGGAATTAGTGGCAAAATAACAGCAAGGTAATTTGCAGCAGAAAATTGAAGAATATGAGCTAGATAATGATGAAATTATCATGTATAGGGGCATAATTTATGTACCAAATTCTTAGGAATTGAAAAATCTGATATTGAGGAAAATGCATAATGTACCTTATGTTGGGCACCCAGGTTATCAGAAAACTATTGAAGTTGTCAAAAACCAATATTATTGGCCAGGAATGAAGAAAGAGGTTGTTGATTTTATTGCCAAATGTTTGGAATGTCAAAAGGTAAACGATGAGCATAGACACCCAAATGGTTTTCTACAACCATTACCCATTCCTGAGTGGAAATGGGAAGTTGTAACCATGGATTTCATCACCAAACTTCCAATAAAAAACAAGCAACATGATTCTATCATGGTAGTGGTGGATAAGCTTACTGAGGCTTCCCATTTTATTCTAGTTAAGCTCACTCACAAGGCAACCAACATTGCTGATATTTATATGAGAGAAATTGCTAGATTACATGGCATACCCAAGACAATTGTGTCTAATAGAGATCCAAAATTTACCTCAAATTTTTGGAAGGGATTATTTAATGGATTTGAGAATTGAATTTTAGTACAACTTATCATCCAGAATCAGATGGACAAACAAAGAGGGTGAACCAAGTGATTGAAGATATGTTGAGGATGTATGTGATGGATAAACCATCAAAATGGGAAGACTACCTACACTTGGTAGAGTTTGATTTTAACAATGGGTACCGAACATCTTTAGAGATGAGCCCATTTGAGGCACTTTATGGAAGAAAGTGCAACACACCAGTAAGCTGGGATAACCCAACAGATAGAGCAGTGGTTGGGCTAGATTTTCTTAGGGAAATGGAGGAGAAAATGATAAAAATAAAACAAAATTTAAAGGCTATCGAAGACAGGCAGAAAAACTATGCTGATAAGGGCATAACTCACAGGGAATTTAAAGTGGGGGACCATGTATTTTTGAAAGTGAAAGCCAACAGAAGTTCCCTAAAGTTGGGAAATTGTTCAAAGTTGGCATCTCGTTACTATGGGCCGTTTGAAATCCTAGAAAGGATTGGTCCAATAGCCTATATGATTGCATTGTCTGGATCTATGTATTTTCTTAATGTATTCCATGTATCATTGGTCAAGAAATATATACCTGATACTAATCATGTTATTCATTGGAATGTGATTCAGGTGGAGCAAAAAGACGCTTTTCAAGTGCATTTTCTATGCATTCTGGACCAAAAAATCAAACAGCTATGGAAACGAGCCATAGGGATTGTAAAGGTCCAATGGACCTGGTATGGTCCCAAGGACGCTATTTGGGAGCATGAGGATGCAATGCTAGCAAAATACCCGTATCTTTTTGAAAATTTTTGAAAATTTGGTTGTATGTGTTACATGATGCACTCAAGATAGTGCATAAATAAGGGGAGGGGATTGTAATATCCCTAGGATGAACCCAATTGTAAATGAAAATGAAAATGTACTTAAGCTGTTGAGTTGTTTGATATCATTTTTGTATGCACCTTTCATGGCATAGTGCGTGCATGTACTGCATAGTAAAATGAGGAAGTGTGCATATTCCAGGATACCGCGCGCAACATATTAAGTGCGCATGATATTGAGGCCAACGAGTCTTTGTGTATATGTTATGTTATAGGTTGGTGATCCAGTTTTGTGATTATTAGGTCGGAGAGCCTAGATGTTAAAGGCCAGTGCACCTACTTTTGTATATGTCTCAGCATTAATATAAAATACATCGCTACGCGCAGACCGACCATGATAAAAGAGTATGGGGGACTAAAATCCACTAATTGGTAAAGGGTGGGGGATAAAAGTTAAGAAAAAGGGCTAATCTAGGGAGCTTAAGACAAAAAGGAATATTATATTAATATTTCTTAAAGTATAAAGCATGGATAATTTTTTATCCTAAGTTCTAAAGATGGGGACAAGTGGGCCAAAGTATCTCCCAACATGACAAGTGTCAAGTTGGGGACATGCATACATATTGTGGGGAATTAGTTCATTTTAGAGCATTATTTCCATCATTCCTTCCATCATTCAATCATCCAGTAAATCATCCATGAGCATTCACACACCCAGGGAGCTATCCTTTGTACCTTCATGACTGTACTTGAACTTGTATCCATAGCCATTATGTTTGTGAATCCGGTTATCTTAGGAGAGGGAATGAAGAAGAGGGTTGTCAGGCCCATGTGAAATTTCTCTCTAGGTAAGAGAATTGCTAGGAATTGATTTCTTGAAGGTGTTAAACTGCAACTATAGGGCTCTGAGACTTCATGTTTGGCCTGTTGCTAAAGCCTGGAAAGGAAGTGGGGTAGCCGAAGGAATGTTGAGCAGAGAAGGGGCACACTTCCTAGGTGGGACAGGCATGTGGAGAATGAGAGAGTGTAGGTTGTTAGTTTGAGTTGGCACCTGTGACTGAGTCTTTCTTGTTGTTTATGAACCATTAGCTTGGTTAGGAATCCCTTTACCCGGGTGACGTTTAGTCCCATCTCGTGGGTGACTCACTGTTGAGAGTGATGAACAATGTCTTTTAAGTCTAGGAGGTTCGTGGAATGTCTGCATGCAGTTGGTGATATTCTTACCAAGATAAATGTCAACTTTGTGATAAATTTACATGCTGCATTGCCATTTATGTGTGCATTTTTATGGGTTTATCTTATGTGTGTTTATAATTGTCTTTATATTTATGGGTATTTCCCATATATGTTGCATGTATACGTTTACTGTTATTTTTGTATGAATCCCTTCATTTATGAAATGTATTTGTCTATTTACGTTTATATATTTATTTCCACATGAGTTCTGTGCGTATATATTTTAATTGCATGCAGTTCGAAAAATTTATGTGGCATAACTCAGTTGGATGCTGGGTATGTTACAATATGTTCTGCAGAGAGAAAAAAAGAGTTTCTCTCGTGTATTGTGGCCCGACCTGGGTGGACGGGGACGTTACAAGTTTTTTTTCAACCATTTGGCAAGATACCTCACTGTTTGTTCATAAAGTATGCCGGAATATAGCCTCCTGAAACTGATACGAATCCGTGGTCGTACCTTTCTACAGTGATTTCTCCCAAAATATTAAGTTTTTGAGGTAGATCACGTGGAAATTAAATCGACCCATTCTACAAGTGGGGTTTAAACCATTTGGCAAGATTACTCATAGTTTTCTCATAAATTAAGTCGAAATATCATCTCTTGAAAGTAATACAAATTTTCACTTAAAGTGCCCTTTCTACCGTGATTTCTTAAATTTTCACTTGCAGATTGAGAGTAAATTTTTAGGGGTTCTTAGAAACAGTGGGAGAGATGGATATGACAACTATTATATAGTCAAACTTGGTGGTAATCCTCACACCATACAATTATTTTGATTGGAAGCCCAAGGCATAATTCCAACTCAGAAGGAAAGGACTGTATAATTTGATGATGGCGACAGAAACATAACCTACATGAACAATTGAGAAGATGAGATGGTGATGTAAACCCCCTGCCCCCAGGCCAAGATCCACGTAGGATCTTCTCTAGACCACGGCAGGGGTTAACAAAACCCCTTGTTTAATCCCACACAAGATTTCAGTTTTCGAAAGTTGGGGCGCTTCGAACACTATGCCGTGACTCTTGGAAATAGGCGAAACGTGAAATTTTGAATGGGATTATGGTGTAAGCCCCCTCTCTAATGTGACCAAAACCAAGCCTAGGCTCAAGTGCCTTTCACAACTCGCGATTCACAAGATGGAGCACCACCCCTTGTACACTCTCCTTGCGAATCCTCGACTCTGAAATCCAGTCTTCGACGAGATTGAATGGTTGTATGCCTCCCTTGATATGATGGCCCATGATGTATCAGGATTTTGCAAATCGACGATCCAAGATGCTTGACCCCAAACCTCTTGTCACTCCATTCCCCGAACTCCAATACACGAGTTTGCATGTGATATCAACGACCCACGTTGATCCGGATCTGACAGTCACTATCCCTCTAGAGATTAAGGATGTTGAAAAGACACTCATTCTTAATCTCTTAGATGTTCTAAGAGATCCAACGGTTCACGGGATTTTGGCACTTCCTCCTGAAAAGATTCAAGCTTCTGACTCAACTTCTCAAGGACTTCTGGCCAGATGACTTGGCGTCCTTCCCTCCTGAACTTGATTCCTATGAAACAATTCAACCTCCGTCTCCCTTTGGAATAATTCGCAAGTTCTAACCCTCCTAAGCTTTCACTTGCAAACTCAAGGCCTCCAAAAAGAGTCCTTGCACGCACTCCTTATGACAGTTTTCAAATAACCTCTGGTTATTTTAGATCTTCGACTCTATGCACTCCTTGCGACAACAGTCCCTTAATTTCTCTCTTGGATTTGGCAAAATCCAAGACTTCACCCAGCCCGCGCACACCTTGCATGGCTCTATGCTCTGCTAACACTCTTGCCTGTAAAGACAAAGTTTGAATCTCTTTTGAGAGTTCTGAGGAAAATCTCAGAGTTTGATCGACGCACTCCTTGTGGACCCTCCACTGCACTCTTTGCAGGAATTCTCAGAAAGAGAAACAACTGAAACTCATTCTCCCCTTATCCATAATTCAAATATTCAACATAGAATCCTAGAACATACACACACAGATTTGCATTGAAATAAAATGCGCACAAAGAATGCAAACAAGCCGCAACATATCGTTCAATAGGCAATTCCAACAGCCATAACAAAAACAAAGATTGGAATCAAATCTTTTCTTTCATTAATGCCAGTGCTCTCATACATGGTAAACAACTACAACTAGAATGCATGAAAAAATTCTTTGTTCTCCTCTGCAGCTCTACAACTTATGAAATCTGAATCATAATGTTACAAATGATCAAAGGGTTGAGGGTGTCTATCATCCATTTTCCCTCCTACCTCCTATGCTCCTAAAACTATCTAATCTATTATTTAAATCTACCTACTTTACATTCATTACGCATAAATGCCTCTACATTCGACAGATGAGAGCAACACTCAAGATATATTTACAATCTCCAAAACACAAAGGTAAGTACGCTTCCCTAGCTATTACATTAATGTGCATTCATTAATCTTCAAAGCATTTCAAAATGTGCACTGGTGCTTTTCCCGCTGTCTCCTTTGGTTAGGCGCATGCCTTTGGCTTTATACGATGCTCCTGCATCATACTCCCTCACTTGAAAATTTTCATGAACTCCTATTCATGAGTTCCTTCATTGTTCATCCATGCTTTTGAATTGTTGTTTCATCCTCCCAATTGGCATCTTCAACTGGATGTCCTTTCCATTTGACCAAGTATTCAAAATACTCTTTTCTCCTCATCTTTCTGCTAATCCTATTGTCAATTATTCTTTCCATCTGTGGATTTTCAGCTACATGCATTTGTTTTTTCCATTGAATCTTTTCTTGTTTATCTTCTGCTCCTTATTATTTAGCTCTTTAAGGGTACAAGTCCACGACATTGAATATTGGTGAGATTCCGACCACATCGGGTAATTCAATCTCATATGAGTTTGTCCCAAATTTCCTTATGACCTTGCACGGCCCAATCTTTTTCATCTTCATCTTGTTGTATGTTCCCCTTGGTAACCTCTCCTTCCTCAAATGTGTAAGAATCAAATCACCAACATTGAATTGAAGTTCTCTCCTGTGTTGATCTGCTCTACGCTTGTACTCTTGACTTGAACTCTGCAATCGCTCCTTAATTCTGCTGTGAAGCTCCTTCATTCCTTCTGCAAAGTCCTCTGCACTAGCACTTCTGAATTCGGTTTGTTCTGAATCTTTCAATTCAAAAACTCCCCTTGGTTGTATTCCATATACAATATGGAATGGACTCTACCCTGTGCTTCTATTGAGTGAATCATTGTAAGCAAATTATGCCTGTGGCAGAATGTGATCCCACTGACTGTGGTGTTCAGTCACTAAGCTCCTTAACAAATCTCCCAAGCTCATGTTCACGACCTCTGTCTATCCATCCGTCTGAGGATGATATGCTGAGCTAAAAGACAAATTTGTCCCCAACTTCTTCCATAAGGTCCTCCAGAAATGTCCTACGAACTTGTTATCCTGATCAGAAATGATACTCCTTGGCAAGCCGTGAATTCTGACGACTTTCTTGAAAAACAAGGTTGCAATATGAGTTGTGTCACTGGTTTTCTTGCATGGTATGAAATGTGCCATCTTTGAAAATCTGTCTACCACTACAAATATTGAATCATATCCCCTTTGTGTCCTTGGCAGTCCCAATATGAAATCCATGCTCACGACATCCCACAGCCTTTTTGGTACGGGTAATGGTTGGTATAACCCTGTGTTCTGCCTTTTTCCTTTCGTGTGCTGACAAATTCTGCACCTGTCCACAAATTTCTTCACATATGTCCTCATCCCTGAACATAAATATGAGACATTCAACTTTGAGAATGTTTTGTCATGACTGAAGTGTCCAGCCAATCCTCCGTTGTGCTTTTCCTTGAACAAATTCTCCCTCATGGAGCATTTCGAAACACATAGCTGATTTCCCCTGAACAATAATCCATCTTGGATCATGTATTCATTCCATTGGCTTCTGTCCCTGAGAATTGGATTCTCAGATGCCTCATATGATTCTTTGAAGTCTGGATCATCCCTGTACATTTCTTTGAGGTTATCAAAACCCAAAGTCTTGACTCTGAATTCCTGCATAAGCAAACATTTCCTGCTCAAAGCATCAACAACTTTGTTAGCAGTTCCAGAAATATGTTTGATCACAAAAGTAAAATTCTGCATGTATTCAACCCATTTAGCATGTTTTTGGTTCAACTTCTCCTGTCGAGTCACGAATTTCAAAGCGTGATTATCGTTGTACAAAACGAACTCTTTGGGAACCAAATAGTGCCTCCATTTTTTTAGCGCTTGTATGACTGCATAGAATTCTTTGTCATACGTGGAGTACTTGATATTTGCTTCATTCAATTTTTCACTGAAATACACAATCGACCTGTTGTCTTGGCTCAAGACCACTCTAATGGAAAATCCACTCGCGTCACACCTGACCAGGAATGTCTTGTTGAAATCTGGCAAAACCAGAATTAGTTGCTCAGTGATCTTCTTCTTCAGTAGGTTGAAACTCTTCTCCGCTTCCTCTGTCTAGTGAAAAGATTAATGTCTTTTCTTCACCGTATCCATCATCAATGCACTAATTCCACTGAAGTTTCGGATGAATTTTTTGTAGAAGCTAGCCAAACCATGGAATCTTCGAACTTCAAACATGCTCTTCGGTGATGGCCAATCCTTAATTGCATTTATATTTTCCGGATCCATTTTCAATTCATTTGTAGAGATAAAAAAACCCAAATAAATGAGTTTTGTCCTCATAAATGACGATTTCTTCATATTGATCAACAATTTCTCTTGCTATAACCTCCTCATCACTGCAGCTAAATGATTTAAATGTTCTGCTTCAGTTTTGCTGAAAATTAATATATCATCAAGATATACAATGACGAATTTCCCAATGAAATCCTTCAGGACTTTGTTCATCAACCTCATGAAAGTATTGGGCACATTTGTCAATCCAAATGGCATGAAAATCCATTCATACAACCCTTCATTTGTCTTGAATGTTGGCTTCCATTCATCACCTTATCTCATTCTAATCTGATGATATCCTCTTTTCAAATCAATTTTTGAAAAAAACTTTGCTCCACTCAAGCAGTCCATCAAGTCGTCCATCCTTGGTAATGGGAACCTGTATCTAATGGTAATTTTGTTAATTTCCCTCAAGTCTGTACACATTCTCTAGCCACCGTCCTTTCCTGGGCTGAGCACTGTCGGAACAACGCATGGACTCAAGCTCTCCCGAATCAATCCTTTGTCCATTAAGTCTTGGACATGTCTCTTAACTTCTTCATTCTCTTGCGGCGTCAACCTGTACGCTTCTTTGTTCGAAAAACTCTCTCCAGGTATAAGATCGATATGATGGCTTATACTCCTGATAGGTGGAAACGAACAAGGTAGTTCGTCCCCTAATATATCAGCAAATTCTTCCAGCAACTCCTAGATTTCTTCCGGTAAATCATCTATCCTAGTGTTGTTCAAAACAATTCTGGGCTTCCTAACCACAATGAATTCCGTGAATTCCTTCTTCTTGACTTCCTTAAGAAGTTCCTTCCCACTCATGAGAAGTACAGTGTTGCTCATCTCTGTTTTCACCTCTTTATTCTTAATCAGCAAAAACATGTGCGTCCTACCACTTTTCTCCAGAGTGTACATGTTCTTTCTCCCATCATGCACCACATTTTTGTCATATCACCACGGTCTACCCAGAAATAGATGAAAAACATCCATGGGAATGACATCACATAATATCTCATCTTTATATCCTCCTATTTTAAATTCAACTAAACATTGTTTAGTGACATTTACCCGATGTCCTTTTTGTAGCCACACAACTTTGTATGGTCTTGGATGCGCAACAGTCTCCAGCTCCAGCTTTTCTACCATTTTCGTAGATACAAGATTATCTATGCTATCGTTGTCTACTATGACCTTGCATAACCTGTCTTTGGTTTTGCAAGTAGTCCGAAACTGACTATTTCTTTGGGTTGGGTTCTCTGGCTCCTTCTCTAGTTTCAAGAGAACTTTCCTCATCATCAAAGATCTTCCGCCCTCAATGTCCTCTGCCTCAACATTCCTTCCTTGAGCTTCGACAATGTGAGTTTCACCACCATATTTCTTCCTATCTGGACACTCATAGCATTTATGTCTGATTTTCCCACAGACAAATCATTTAACTTCACCTCCTCTGTCTCTTCCTCTTCCTCTGGTTCGAGGAAAAGTATTTCTATCTGCATACTGCCTCCCCTGTGAGCTTCCTCCTCTCTCAGATTGAGTTTGAGATTTCTTCCCCTCTTCTTTAGGTTTCTGAGTTCTGTCCTGGGTAATCGTCTTGACTTTGCTTTGACTTCTACCTCGGCCTCTTTGACCTTTCTTTCGGCTCTGCTTCTCTTCGGCTTTCAGATCCATATGATAAGCATCTTCTATGGTTCGGATGGTCATCATTCTCATCTCATCCTGAATGTCATATCATAGACCATTCATATACCTAGCAACTTTATCATCATCGCTTTCTCGATGACCTGCTCTGATGTTTATCCTATAGAATTATTCAGTGTATTCTTTCACTAACATCAGCTTCTGTCTCAAATTATGCATCCTCTAAAACATATTTATTTGATAATCCCTGGGTATAAAATTGGCTTTCATTTTTGCAACCATTCTATCCCAACTTTTGATTTTCTTCTTGCCCTTGCAATGTCTATCAACCTGCAGTTCATCCCACCACAGTGTTGCATGCCCTTTAAGTCTAGTAATGGCATGTTTGACTTTATTGTCTTCCTCGACATCCTCATAGTCGAAGTATTTGCCTAGAGCTCTAATCCATTCTAGAAGCTCTTCAACATCCAAGTTGCCTTCGTACATTGGAATGTCCATTTTTTCCCTAGCACCTATCCTAGAAACAACCTTGAATAAGCGTTCTTCTGCAACATCTTCGACTGCAACTTCTTCTCCTTCATTTCCAGCTTCATTTTCACTTTCACCTTTATTGATATCCCCAACTTCAACTGTGTGCCTCTATGTTGTCTCCATAACATCAAGCCTGGAATGTAATTCATGCATTTATCTTTCCACTACTAGATCAGGCATTTCCCTTTCTCTCCTTCTCGACGACATGGCTGTAAAACTCCTCTTTTCTCTCTGCTACAGAAAGAAAAGAACTTGTTCTAGGCTATGATACCACAACTGATGCAGGCCTCCTACCCTCAGGCCGAGATCTGTGTAGGATCTTCTCTAGACCATGGAAAGGGTTAAAAAAAAACCTTGTTTAATCCCACACAGGATTTTGGTTTTCACAAGTTGGGGCACTTCGAACACTATGCCATGGCTCTTGGCAGTAGCCGAAACATGAAATTTTGAATGGGCTTATGGTGTAAGACCCCTCTCAAATGTGACCACAACCAAGCCTAGGTGCAAGCACCTTTCACAACTCGTGATTCGTGATTTGGAGCACCACCCCTTGTACACTCTCCTTGCGAATCCCCAACTCTGAAATCCAGCCTTCGACGAGATCCAACGACTGTATGCCTCCCTTGATTTGACGACCCACAACATATCGGGACTTCGCAAATCGACGATCCAATACGCTTGACCCAAAACCTCTTGTCACTCCATTCCTCGAACTCCGATACACGAGTTCACATGCGATATCAATGGCCCACGTTGATCCGGATCTGACAGTCACTATCCCTTTAGAGATTAAGGGTGTTGAAAAGACACTCAGTCTTAATCTCTTCATTGTTCTAAGAGATCCAATGGTTCACATGATTTCAACACTTCCTCCTGAAGAGATTCTACCATCCGATTCAACTTCTCAAGGACTTCTGGCCAGACGGCTTGGCATCCTTTCCTCTTGAACTTGATTCCTATGAAACAATTCAACCTCGATATCCCTTTGGAACAATTCACAGGTTCTAACCCTCCTGAGATTTCACTTGCAAACTCAAGGCCTCCAAAAAGAGTCCCTGCACGCACTCCTTGCGACAGTTTTCAAATAACCTCTGGTTATTTTAGATCATCGACTCTGTGCACTCCTTGCGACAACAGTCCCTTAATTTCTCTCTTGGATTTGATAAAATCCAAGACTTCACCCAGCCTGCGCACACCTTGCACATCTCTATGCTCTGTTAACACTCTTGCCTATAAAGACAAAGTTTGAATATCTTTTGAGAGTTCTGAGGTAAAAATCAGAGTCTAATCGACGCACTCCTTGTGGACCCTCCACTGCACTCTTTGCAGGCGTTCTCAGAAAGAGAAACAACTGAAACTCATTCTCCCCTTATCTAGAATTCAAATATTCAACATAAAATCCTAGAACATAGACAGACAGATTTGCATTGAAATAAAATGCGCACAAAGAATGCAAACAAGACGCAACATATCGTTCAACAGGTGATTCCAACAGCCATAACAAACACAAATATTGGAATCAAATATTTTCTTTCATTAATTCCAGTGCTCTCATACATGGTAAACAACTACAACTAGAATGCATGAAAAAAATCCTTGTTCTCCTCTGCAGCTCTAAAACTTATGAAATATGAATCATAATGTTACAAATGATCAAAGGGTCGAGGGTGTCTATCATCCATTTTCCCTCCTACCTCCTATGCTCCTAAAACTTTCTAAGCTATTATTTAAATCTACCTACTTTACGTTCATTATGCATAAATGCCTCTACAGTCGACAGATGAGAGCAACACTCAAGATCTGTTTACAATCTCCAAAACACAAAGGTAAGTACACTTCCCTAGCTATTACATTAATGTCCATTCATTAATCTTGAAAGAATTTCAAAATGTGCGCTAGTGCTTTTCCAGCTATCTCCTTTGGTTAGGCATGTGCCTTTGGATTTATACGATGCTCCTGCATCAAATGGGAGAACCGTAAGGATGAGACCACATGACTAATTCTTGAGTTAATCTCCATTGATTTATGGTTTCATGTTTCTGCATGCAAGACTCCAAACGATATATGGACTAACCTGGAAGGACTTTTTGGAAAGCAGGATGAGATGCAAGGTCATATGCTTGAGGTAGAGTTGAATACCTTAGACCCTAAAATTTTTGATAATATACAATATTTATTTACTAAATTTACATCTTTGATTTTGAGCTTGGGTGAATGTGGTATTGAAAAGTATACTTGGCCAAGCTAGGACTAGAATACGTTATATATGCCTCCAATTTCCATTCTGGCAGATCTATTTTTGGAACAAATTGGAGAATGCCTACGTTGGCTCAGTTCATTGAGTCTCTTACACAAGAGCAGACACAACTCATATAAATGGGCCTCTTGAAAGATCCCAAAGCACATGCACTTAACATTCATGATGGAAAGGGTCATCCAAATAGAACAAGAAGGAGGGATATTCCAAACCCTTTAATGATTCTTCAAGTTCCAAAGACTCTTCAGATTCCAAGAAGAAGAAGAATAAGGGAAAGCAGTGCACTTACTGCGATAAACCGAATCATGAAGAATCCACATGCATGAAGAAACAAATCGATCTTATGGCACAAACACTTTAGCAGAACAAACTTGGAAACTTCATTCCAGAGGGAGTCAAGAAGCAAAAATAAGAAGATCATGCTCCTAAGAAAGGTAATCATCATGCTCTGGTTGCAATTAATTCCTCATCTGATTCATGGATTATAGATTCTAGTGCGTCCCATCATATGGCAGCGAAAGAGGAATTTTTCTCTTCTTTGAGTCCATGCTCAAGACCCCCTATTCTCATGGGGGATGATAATCTAGTAGCAGTAGCAGGAGAAGGGAGAATGAAACTCCACAATGTCAGTTTTGAGAATGTTCTACATGTTCCAAATCTCTCTATGAAACTACTCTCAGTTTATCAGATTACTCAGAAAGGTAAAAGGGTTGAATTTACATCAGATTCAGTTTCAGTAATTGACATGCATGTCATTTCCATCATTGCAATTGGTGAGGTGGATCACAAGTCAAGGTCGTATAAATTCACTATGTTTTCTGATAATGACTCCTCTATTCTACTTACACATAAGGAGAGTACTTTGCATGCACCTCTGGTGCAACATGCATATACTCTTGTTCTTCCATCAGTTTCAGACATCAGAGTTGATTCGATACACTCAGATTTTGTACATGGAAATAGGTAGGTAGTACAACCAGATAAGAAGCCAGCACAAAAGCGTTTGCAAATGCCCAAGAAGGCAAAAGCCACACTTCAGGAAGAAGGCAACCTTGTAGGGAATCCATTGGATTCGAGGAGGAATCGATCTCAGCATGAGGATCCTTCTCATGAATTTTCATCTTTTAAACCTGTTATGCCTATGCAATGCTATATGGTTCAATCTACTGATCCACATAACTACAATAGGGTTGTGGGAAATCCATAATGGAAAGTAGCGATGCAAAAGGAGTATGACTCACTCCTAAAGAATCAGACTTCGCATATGGTTCCACTTCCACCAGAAAGTAATATTTTCAGGTGTAGATGGATCCACATGATCAGGATGCGCAAGACTAGACAGGTTTCCAAAGGACTTCATCGGATCCATAAATAATTTTATATCTTCACGAAGACTTTCAGTGAGCAGAAATTTCAGACTTTGCGGGATCATCTTGCAGGGAAGAACACAGTTGCCTAGAAGCTGTCATTTTCTTCTGTTGATACATTATCTTTTGAGGGGGGGTTTTGTTCCCACGTGGTTTTCCCTCTTTCCTCACTTTTATTCAGTGTTCATCTGTTGCATTGTACATGAGTACCTAAAATGGCCTAGTAGTCGGGACTCATTTTTTACTCCATAGTGATATTCAGGGGGGGTGTTGGAGAAATTTCTATTTTCGGCACACTAGTTCAGTGAGAGTAACACTAGTTCAACAAGAGTTAACTGACTAGTTCTATTTTAGAATTTCTAATCTTAGACCATCACTATTATGCATGCATTCCTAATTATAGGATGCCATTACCTATATGAGTGAAGATCACTCACTCATTGACAAGATCATAATATACATTGATTCTCATTCTTCATTGTGTATCTCTCTTCCTTTTCTTGATAAGCTTTGTTTGTGTATGCTTTAGCTAGATCTCTTGTGCAGGTTTCCATGAAACACTGACACAAAACACTTGATAGATTGAGGATTTCGATGGCATCAATGGACCTCCTTGGACTCAAGATCGAGTCAGGGAGTGGATTGTAATGGTTTTGGTATTTCATTTATGCATATGTGACATATGATCAGGTATATTATGATGTTGTTTATGGATCATTGACAATGTTTCGTTGATGGATGCAAGATGAAGATTGCTTTCTAATATAACTCACATAAAGAGTAAAGGGGGCATGCACAACAACCAGATATTGAGGGAGAGGTGTGGCAGCATCCTTGTCACAGCCTACTATTACTCTCTCTGTGGCTTGAATTGTAGGTTAACGATTACCTAGTTCAAGAGATCCATGATGTTATGAGGGAAGACTGAGACAGTCGCTCATGAAAATTTCTAAGGGACGCACAATAAGGCAGGGTCCTTATTCCTTAGAATCACTTATTGTCTCACAAGGTCTCTCGAATGGAGTGTTGACTCTAGGGGTTGGACAACTACTAAAACCAGTCAAAGGTGAGTAGCACCCTTGGAGCACAAAGTGTGTCTTGAAAGGAACGTCGTGTAATTAAAATTTGAATCAAAGGCGCGTGGCACCCTTGGAGCACGGAGTGCGTGTTGAAGGAAACATCGTTGCATTTAAAAAGGTGAGTCAATGAACCTAGGTGGCCTAGAAAACTTTGAGCGAATGTTATACCTGTAAAATCTTGAGCATTATCAAATTCATTAATTGATTAATTAATTAATTAATTAATTATTAATCATAATCCCTAATGGTCTGAGATTTTACAAATAAAAATTTAACTAATCCTAAGTCTAAGATAATGAGAGGACAAAAACTAAATTACAAATTAGATGAAATAAGAAAAAGGTAAACCAACTTAAGAGATTAAGAGAGATAAAACAAATCTAAAGAATTAATACAATACACATGTGTGCATAAAATACCAAATTAGAAATTAAAATAAGAAAGGAATAAAGCATACAAGAACGTGTAAGCATAGAAATGTATCTAGACTCTAGCTTAACTAGAGAACATTCCTATTTTAACTCAACTTTGTTTTAGAAAGGTGTCTGTCATAAATGAGAAATAAATGGAATAAAGGGACAACTAGGAGTGATTTTAGGAGCACTTTTAGGATGGGTGAGGGAAATTGACATTTAATTAAATTAAATTATGGATTTTAAATCCTCTGCTAATTTCATAAGATCTTTGCAATTTTCATTTTCCCTATGCGAATTGAACATAACCTCTGCAATTGTTTAATGGATTTTAAATCCTTTACTAATTTCATGAAATGTCGACGATTTTTAGTGTCCCCTGCGAATTGAATGCATCCTCACTCTCCTTTAGCAAATTATTCTCTATGTTTTTTTCCTTTTAATCCCTCAACGATTTGCCTTCTTTTACCCAGTGAATTTGTCCCTTCTTCCCTCGATGAAATTAGTATTTGTTTCTTTTTGTTTTGGTATGGAAAAATGTCATGTGTGTTTGGGGTAAACCTCCCTTCGTTTAGTTGGAAAACTCAATGATTTTATGTAATTAAAGCACCCTGTGTGTGTTCGGAAAACCTCCATTTGTTTATCTGGCGAACTCAACAATTTTTATGCATTAAAAGCACTCTGTGTGTGTTGGTAAAACCTCCCTTTAATTATCTAGAAAACTCAACGATTTTATGCAATTAAAGCACCCTGTGTGTTGGGAAAACCTCCATTTTTTTAGCTAGAGAACTTAATGATTTTTATGCATTAAAATCATGCTGTGTGTGTTGGGAAAAAATCCCTTTGTTTAGCCGACAAACTCATCAATTTTGTCCTTTCAATCTTACCTTTATTGGATCTGCGATTTATTTTTTTATCCCTGGGAGTTTCCTTTACTGTCTCTATTTTTTTATCATGAATTATATATGAATTTATCCTAAAAAGGGGGATATGATTTCCAAGACTAGTATGCATCACCTTCTAGATCGATATGTGTTACTTAATCCTCACATTTATGCTAAGATGCACTTAATTTCATCCTGTTTTTAAGTCTACCAATATTTCGTGATGCGTTGATTTCTATCTTTGAAGTGGTGCATTTTTATTACGATAGCTTTCAATCCTCCTCTTTTTTCCATAAATAGCCTTTATTATTTGGTGTATTTGATGTTTTATATATGTAGTTTATTAAATGTATTATTTTATTCTCACACCTATATGTATATAAGAATGGTAAATTAGGCGAAAATAAAAACATACCATTTTGAGTTTTATTACGTATTTAAGTCATCTCAAGTTAGGAAGAAACAGGGTATTATAATTTAAACCGGCAAGGTAATATAAGTTTTATAATGAGATATGCCGGTAAGGTGTGTGAGGTCTCACCTGTCATTAAAAAAATAAAATGTGACATCCCCAAAAATAATTTATTTTTAAGTTTTAGATTTCTTAGGAAAATTATTCCATTTTTGGTAAGTTCGAAATTAGAAAGTTTTTGCCATTTTTGGCAATTTCGAATTTCGAATTTAATTAATTGTAATTAATGATTATGACTATTGGGAAAAGACCTAATTTGACCGAACTAACTTCTTGACTATGAAACTTGTATGAAACAAAATGTTAATCCCTAAATAGTGGCTCATTACCTCTTAATTGGGGCATATTACATTAGTAATGTTATTTTATTTATGTCGGCTTTATTCCATTAGTTGTAATTATACCTCCTAGTCTCCTATATATACCAAGGAGACATTTTCATTTTGAATCATCTTGTAATTGAACATTTATGTGGGCATAAGTAGGTTTCCCCCTCGAAGAGGCTTATTATCTTAATTTCTCTCTTTTTCAAGGCATTGATTACTTATTCTGAGGTTTTTCTATGCTATATTGATATTTGGTTCCTAACATATGGTATCAGAGCTCAAGGTCTTGGGGTTTCTCTGCTACATCTGATACACCTTGGAATTTTCACTATAACGTTTTTTCTACAACGTTTCAGAAGGAAGGGCTTGAGGATATTTAGTAGACAGATCAAGGTATGTTGGGTTAAAATTTCATCTCCTGAGTCATTATACTTTCGGAGATATTGTCTATGCAAGATAGGGTTCTGGAATCATCCTGAATTGAATCATTGCGAAATTTTTGCTATAAAAAAGTTTTTGTAACGTTTAAGACCCTGAATTCCAGAGGATATTCAGAAAAATTAGTAAGGTATCTGTGGTAAAACGTTCAACTTTTGGGTCATCTTGCATTTGTAGATAGACCCTGTGGAAGATAAGGCATTTGACTAGTCCTATTGACTAGTCTCAAGAAGGTTTTCCAGGTAAAACAATCATAACCTCTTCCTAGAGTATCCAAATTGAGTGATACTAGTTTCATTGGATAGTGGATAGTCTTTAGTATTTCTGGTACGAGTTTCAGAATTTTATATCAATTGTTTTTTGCGGGGCACGCTATACAAGTGATATCTTAGGGAAAGGCCAAAATTCAGCAAGTTGTGGGGAAGTTAACATAAATTCCACTTGGCACATCCAATTTTGATCATACCTATGGCATTGCAAAGAAGAAATATCAGAGACCTACAAAAAAGAAAATTTCATACTCAGAAGGGATAAAATTTTTGCTATACAATAAAAGGAAGATTGTCAAGCAGAACCACCTCAAAATCAAGGTTTAAAGTGATACTTGGCCAACATGCCACCAAAAAAGGGAACTTCTACACCAAATAAGCCTCCAGACAATCCTACTTGGACTCTTGATGAAGGTGAAGAAATGCGTAGGGACATAAATGATTTAAAAAAGAATACAGTAACAAAAGATGATCTACAAGAGATGGAAGCTAAGTTGGAGGCAAAGATGGATGGTTTAAAAGAGGAGATCTTGGAAGTATTGAAAAATCTCGTAATAGAGAGGACACCTGAAAGTGAAAATGTATCCCATGAAATTCATGATGAGGACACAAGGAA
>ML780211.1:118059-135636 GCA_009831015.1 Picea engelmannii
GATGGACTGGCCGATTCCCAAAACATTGAAGAATCTTAGAGGATTTTTGGGTTTGACAGGTTACTACCGCAAGTTTGTTCGACACTATGGAAGAATAGCAACACCTTTAATGACACTAACTAAGAAGGATGCATTTTCATGGAATCCAGAGGCAACTAAAGATTTTGAACAACTTAAAGAGGTGATGCGCAAAGCTCCTGTCTTGACCACTCCACACTTCACAAAAACCTTTATTGTGGAATGTGATGCCTCGAGAAATGGAATTGGTGCTATCCTAATGCAAGAAGGAAGGTCCTTGTCTTTTGTAAGTCGACCACTCAAGGGAAAGGAATTACACAAACCCATTTATGAAAAGGAAATGATGGGAATTCTACATACATTGAAGAAATGCCGTCCTTACCTAATAGGTAGGCACTTCAAGGTCAAAACAGATCATGATAGTCTTAAATACTTCTTGGAACAAAGACTATCTTCAGAAGAACAACAAAAATGGGTAACCAAGATATTGGGTTATGATTTTGAAATCGTTTATAAAAAGGGGAAGCAAAATGTTGTGGCAGATGCACTCTCAAGGAAGGATGAAGATGTTGAGGCCTTTCTCTGTGCGATCTTGATCATCCAACCCAATTGGATAATAGAAGCAAAGGATGAATGGAAGAATAACGAAAAAATGAGGACTCTCATTCAAAGATTGCAGCAGGATTCCAGTACATCAGATACATTTACATGGAAAAATGATTCACTATGGTACAAAGATTGCTTATATTTATGTAAGAACTCCCAACTCAAAGAAAAGGTACTATTGGAATTGCACACCTCTCTAGTAGGAGGGCACTCGGGATTTTTTAAAACCTACCATAGGGTCAAGAAGGATTTTTTTGGGGATGGCCTTAAAACTGATGTTCAAAGGTTTGTGGCAGAATGTTTGGTTTACCAACAAAATAAGGTGGAAAAAATTAAGACCCCAGGTATTTTACAACCATTAGCCATCCCAAGTCAATGCTGGGAGGAGGTTTCCATGGATTTCATCACAGGGTTACCGAAGTTTGAAGGAAAGAGTGTCATCATGGTGATTGTTGATAGAATGACCAAGTACACACACTTTTGTGCACTCTCTCATCCCTTCAAATCTAGTACAGTTTCCACTGCATTCATGGAGACAGTTCAAAAGCTACATGGCAGCCCAAAGATTATTGTAAGTGACAAAGATCCCATCTTCATTGAACATTTTTGGACATAATTATTTTCTTGTTTGGGTACTCAATTGGCTCATAGCTCATCCTATCATCCTCAATCTGATGGACAAACCGAGATAGTGAACAAATGTTTGGAAGGATACCTTTGCTTCTTTGTCTCTGATAAACAAACACAATGGATCAAATGGTTACCCTTGGCAGAATGGTGGTATAACACTTCCTTTCATAATGAAACAAAAATGACACCATTTATGGCACTCTATGGATACCACCCTCCTTCCATCACTTCTTATCTAAAAGAAAAATCTAAGGTTCAAGCAATGGAAGATCACATTGAGAATCAACAACAAGTTCTCCAAATATTAAAAGACAACCTGACCATGGCGCAAAATCACATGAAACAACAAGCAGATAAACATCATAGTGAAAGAAGTTTTGAAGTAGGGGATTGGGTGTTTTTAAGACTACAACCATACAAACAGATGTCCCTCAAGCAAGCTAAGAAGGATAATAAATTATCATGAAAGTACTATGGCCCTTATAAGGTGTTGGAAAATATCGGTACTATGGCATACAAGTTGGATTTGCCTGCATCTTCACGAGTACACCCAATTTTCCATGTTTCATGCTTAAAGAAGGTTATAGGGGACAAGATCCCAATTCAAACTATATTTCCAGAACTTGACGAGGAAAGAAAAATCATATTGGAGCCTGAAACCATCACTGACACAAGAATTCACCAGTGGAGGAATAGAACCATTTCAGAGTATCTCATTAAATGGAGGAAACTATCGGCTGAAGATTCCACTTGGGAAGATGAGTCTTTTATACAAAAGCATCCAGATTTAAGCAAGCGTTGCGGACAAAACTTGCATCAAGGGGAGGGGAATGTTAAGCCCTAAATAGTGGCTCATTACCCCTTAATTGGGGCATATTACATTAGTAATGTTATTTTATTTATGTCGGCTTTATTCCATTAGTTGTAATTATACTTCCTAGTCTCCTATATATACCAAGGAGACATTTTCATTTTGAATCATCTTGTAATTGAACATTTATGTGGGCATAAGGAGGCTTCCCCCTCGAAGAGGCTTATTATCTAGATTTCTCTTTTTTTCAAGGTGTTGATTACTTATTGTGAGGTTTTTCTATGCTATATTGATATTTGGTTCCTAACACAAAATATTTTATAATTAATGATGGAAGACAAATGGAAAAACCATGTTGAAATCAACTGACCATGACTCCATGAGTGGGAAACATGTTGGAAATACCTCAGGGCTGATTGTTACTGTTAACAAGTGAAAAATCAAGAATTTGGCCATTGACAACCCCTAAAAATTAGGGATTTGGAAAGTTGTGAAAATTCCCAAGGGGAGAAAAAGACCTAGGCAAAAATGACTTTGGATATATGGCATATGGGAGGAGGCAGGATGTTGCCTAGTATGCTGGGGAAAATAAATCTATCTCTTATTGTTACGAACACTACTTGTTGAGTGTGAGGCAAGGAGAACACTGCTAAAACTGAAAATCATTTGCTGAGGAGGAGTTTCGAGTTAGCCCTCATGGATTCATGGTCAAGCTAGGGGGTGAACATGAAAATTGATTTGGTAGCCCTGTTCTAAGGCTAGGAGGAACCTGGCTGTTCCCTTTGTTGTTTCAGTACTTATCTAGATATGTTCATCTACTCCCCTCTTTGTATATTTTGTATTGTTGAAATGATTGGTAATATACATGTCTTCTACTCCTAGACGAATACCCTATTGTTCATATGTGAATAAATGGAATCATAGAGTTACTGTATGATACCTGTTGTAGAAATAATTCTATTCTACTGAAGATTGCATCTATAAGATTATTGCATGTGATCTTCTGTTGGAATAATCTATTCTACTGAAGAAGGCATCTATATGGTTACTGTATGCTACTTGCTATAAGAACAATCTATTATGTTAAATAATGCATCTATTTAGTTATTGTATGTGATCTGTTGTAGGAACATAACTATTATATTAATGAAGGGACTTATAAAGCGATTGTGTATTATCTATGGTAGGAATAGTTCTAAATCTTGACAGTATATGGTGTTATAAAGCCAATGTGTATTAGTCGTGGCAAGGACAAATTTATCTTGCATAAAGTAATAAATTAACCATGAAGATACAAAATACAAATTATGGAAATTTCTACCTGTCATGAGGTCATATGCCTATAAGATATTCAAGTTCTGTATTAAAAATTCAACATGTACAAATTAAAACCCAAATCGAGAAGAAACTCTACTATGATAGAAATTCACGAAGTATATATAGCTATATGGATATAGTTATGCATATATGCATTTATATTCGACAATCGATACAGTAGTTGATATAGAAATGGAAATGTATAATTATAGATATCTGCAACACCTATTATTGAATTAATATGTAAAATTTTCTAACAGTTATGTAGAACCAATTGTACATATAAAGTATAAAAAAGAATGGCCTTATATATAAAGAAAGCACTTCGGATATATTTACAGAGTCGCATCTATAACTGATTACACTGATAGTCTCAGACCTTTTAAATATCTATTGCTTAGATCCAATCAACACTGACTATGACAAGAAAAAAAATGAATAATTTCAGATAGTCATGATATCGATGCTCGAAAGTGATATAAATGGTTCAGGAAACCTTAAGTATAGTTTGGAAGGGAAAACGAACGGTTCGTACTATCATTTTACAATTCCGGAATTAAACATTACAACAATAAAAAAAAATAACTAATAGATCCAGAACCTTTCTATTCTATATGCCTAGGATCTACTGTGATAAAGGTCGAAAGTAAAGCCACAGGAATGAATATGGGTCCAATCGAATTTTTTCCTGATAGGATACAAATCAACCAGAAGGGGTCAAATAGACTTATTATTCACAATGTTATTTATTCCAAAATGTTTGAAGAACATGTCTATTATTCAAAGAAATCTATTGGTATTTCCATCCCAATCATGTTTTCGAATAATGGTATAGTAACGTTTGATATACATCATTCGGCCAAATATACAATATTAAGGTTTGACCCTCTTACTTGGTCATAAAGGCAATTTACAGATGTAAAGAATCAACTAGCATTAAACAAACAAATATTCACCCACAGGGATGACTCTTTAAAATTAAATCTTATCAACCCTTATTCGTCTAGGACACTCCTTGAGAGGGGCAAGATGGAACCCAAATACCTCTTATGCATGTGGCAGAGGTCACCATCCACAACTCTTGCATGGACGAAACCCCTGCACAAGATTGCACCAAAATACCATTACCAATTGTTCAACAACGATAAGACGAATATAACAAAAACAATTAGTAACAGGAAGGGTTATGTAGAGTCATACTTAACTTTTAAAATTGAGGGATCCGATATCCTTCCCTGTTGCAATGGGCTGAGTAACATCCCAGACCGAAGTGGTAAGAGGAGCCCAAGACTCCCTGATGGGTACCCTCGCAATCACAGGGTCCCATCATTATAGTTGAGAACCAGATTAAATAAATCGAAACATTGCAGGAAAAGAATATACAAATGAAATTTTCAGTGAAGTCTGAAGTACATAATTCGTATAACGAGAATGGACCAAATATTTATTCTAATTGCAAACATTGAATTTGAAAGCCATGGGTCAAATAAAACCATCAAGGTCTATCTAACATCGACTGGGATAAGTTTATTTAAAGAAAAGGAAACACAGAGTCAACATCCATGATGAGTTACCAGACTCAAATGGCCTTTGATATACACATAGACTTTAAGAGAATTGGCATGAAAAGGATGACCCAAATTTTAAATATACCACGCAGGATACAAAACACATTCCTATAAGAAAAAATGGTTCGGGCTTGCTTGTAGAGTTAAGAGGACAGTATCTGAAAAGATGTCCATGTTCGTGAAATTTTATACAACGAAAAGGTATATGCTGTAATAAATAGTTTGAGACTAGTACTCATCATGATATTCAAGGAAAATGGAGCCTGGGAGGGGCTTTGAAATATTAAGGTAGACACAAATGTGAGAATATGAGGTATACCTTCTCTGTTTGGTTGCCTCTGAGGATTTAACATAAACCCTGATGGTATTTCCAATTCTTGCCCGGATTTCTTCTAACTAGAACTCTTGTGGCAAGGAATATAAATGAATCGAGACTGGTGCATGAGCAAAGTCTTATGTTTAAGGGCTGAACTTCTTCGTCTAGAAGCGTAGAAAGAGGCCGCTTGAGTTGAAGAAATATGGTCCCCCATCAAAGATTCGGTTTCGATATTCTAGGTTGTGAAAGATGATGGTAAAGAAACCCTTGGAGCCTAACTGTAGGGCATAGTGTCCTTTGGGTTTCAACCACTATTGTATCCATTTGATGAGCTCACGTTCGGAAGGCCATAGGCCTAAGAATTTTCCTACCAGAGCATAATCTCGCATGTATTATTTTTTTTCTTTGATTCTGGGCGTGTTGATCACATATTTCAGTGCGAGTTGTGCATGAGGAATAAATTTCCCGGGTTCCTAAGGACGTGTTTCCTTTGCCTGAGCTGGTCTTGTATCAATCTCCATTTCTTTTCCTTTAGCTACACCTTCGAAGAAAAACTGGAAAGGCAGATCAAGGGGCGGTTCAACAAACAGTAGGTGAAAGCCACCTCTTGAGTTTTCTTGCGCCACGACTTGGTTTTAGGAGGAGCTTCAAGGCCCTCCTTCATTCGGAATCATGGTTTTCCTTGCTAGGGGCAACTAAGTGCAGTAGAGAGACGAGAAAAAACCCTAGTTTTTTAGGTTTCTCTATCATTCATGAGTTATAGAAGTGGTATATTGGTATCTGATAGTATTAAAGATTAACATTATGTACTTTAATTTTAATAAAAGTATATTTTAAATTAATATAATTGTAAACATTAAAAATCAACATTGTATATTTGTTTGTTTTCATAAAATTATATTTTAAATTAATATAATTGTAAACAATAAAAATTAATATTGTATATTTAATTATTATTGTAAGAATATTTCAAAATGTTAAATTCATTTATAAAGTAAAAAATAATTTATCAGATAAGTTTTAATAAAAATAAATAAAAGATTTCAATACATGATAAGTTGAAGTTGTTTAACCAAAACAAGTTAAGAAAATTATATTCAAAATATGATATTATTCAGAACTTAATGGGGGTTACTTAAGACAATTATTTTTATTTTTTTTATATTCACCATCTTTCCAATTAAATAAAAAACATAAAAATCATGAAGATTTTTCATGATCACACTTCACGTAACTATTAATCCTCTTAGCTTAAGTTCCAAAATTTGATGGGTAAAATCAACCCTAGGAGGACTTAGGATCTATATTCTAAAGAAACTATAGTAGGTGCAACTTTTGAAAATCTATCCATCATGTTTTTGTTAAAAATTTTAGTTAGTCAACATGTTTAATTATAATTGTTTTTTAAATATGAAAGGAGTTTTTAATTTTAATATTTTTTAAGAAATTAGGGATTGCTTAAGTGTGTACCTTAAACTTAGGGACGGAAAGTCTTTAGTTGAATAATTCAATTGTGTATTAAGAGTTTTTGTAGGCTCTTCTACTTTGTCAAATTCTATGTCATTTTCTGTATTGTAATGAACTATACAAATAGCTAAAAAGATGATCCAATGATGACACATAATTACTTGTTATGCACAGATACATAATCAAATTCCCGAAAAAAAAATCCCATTTTTAGCCCATATTAAAAAAAACGATTTTAAGAGGACTACATAGTACAAAGTGGAAGTTCTATTTTGAGAAGACTACAAAGTGGGAGTTCTATTTTAAGAGGACTACAAAATCAGACTTGAATTGTTTGTGCATGGTCCATACATGAATTTATTTATAGCATAGCTTTGCAAATAAAGATTGATATATATCTGAACTTATTATGACATGTAAATTATCTTAACAAGGATACAATCAAAAAATCTTCAATAAATTCTTTGATGTTAAAAATACTTTTAGTTTATGGAAATGAATAGAGTGGTATTCAAACCACCTAGACATGTTGACATTTTAAAGAGTTAGTGATTTAATAACAATTAGGAAGGAATATAGTAAGTTTAAGTACAATGCTATTGTATCTTCATTAATACATTGTTCTTGTATCTCCATTAATACATTGAGCATATCTCAATTTACCTCTTACGAGAAGCCATTTCAAAAATTAATGTATTTAGAAGTGGTTCACAGAGATGTCATCCAAATTAGTAGATGTTCAGAACCATCTTAATGGCATTATTGAAAAGCTATGGTCTAATGGAGTAAACAAAAGTGAAGTGCAGTATAAATATATCATGCCTCTCAATGAATGCCCCTACTTGTCCGAGGTGTCTTACTCTGAGAGCATTTCGGTGGTGGATCTCCAAGACTTGGATGGTCCTAATAAAATGTGGGTAGTCCAAGAAATATGACATGCATGTGAGGAGGATGTTTTTTTCCAGGGACGTGATATACTTCAATCCCACCTTATCAACAATTTTAGACTATCAAAATAATTTGTTTTCGTTTCTTGGTTTATCCTCCACCAGGATAACAAAGAAGTCTTATATTCCAAACTAACCCTATAATGAAGAGCTACATTCTTGGAATCTATATCTGTTTTCAGCTTTGTAATTTTTTTATATGTTGTTGGGTTAGTTTTCTAGCCTCTGCATGTGTCAATGGGTTCTATTATAATTTTCTGCTTACTTGTGTGGAACTTATGGTTCTCTTCATAAATCTACCATGACGATGATAAAGCATGCTCGACCTTGGGTGAATATTAAATTATTGATTTCATAAATATGGGAAAGCATGCCTGGAGACGTGGGATTAATCGGCAGGCCCAACTTTGGCATGAGAGCACCACCGATCGCTGCAAACATGGATACAGAATTAACTTAAAGATTCGGAAATGAGTTAATTAGCACTAGATTTAAATTCCTTAGGTTGGTTTTTGTGGGTACCTGAGCACTGGGTTGCAAGAGATGGAGTGGTAACGCTACACGCTGTGGGAATGGTGAGATATTGTCTTTGGCTGACCGGAAGACCCAACAGATTCTGAGTGTTGATGAATTGGCAAAGGAAGGTTGTTGTGTTATTAACGATGACAGCCATGAAGGCGTTGCAACAAGCCGGGTTGGCAGTGTCATTAGTCCTC
This sequence comes from Picea engelmannii, assembly GCA_009831015.1. Classification (NCBI taxonomy): domain Eukaryota; kingdom Viridiplantae; phylum Streptophyta; class Pinopsida; order Pinales; family Pinaceae; genus Picea; species Picea engelmannii. Next base: position 126,456 of record ML780211.1, read on the forward strand.
ATAATGTAGTTGGAACATGGTAACATAGTTCGGCATGGGCGGGGGTGGACGCATGACCGTGGTCATGGGAGGGGTCAAAGGCATGGTCTATACCCAGGCTTCGACGATCGATGACATGAGTGTAGCCATGACCATTAATGTGATTAAGGGAAACCTCATCTCAGTTAACACCTTCTTCACCATGGCGTTTATGATGGTGATCGAGACACTGTAACATGGTTGTGTGCTGAAGACAAAATAGTTGACGATATTTTTATGGATCCCAACAAGCCATAGAGTAATTCTCCCCCCTGCAAAGTTGTGTGAGAGATTCAGAGTGGTTGAAGAATAACACATGCATAGAAAAGACAACTACAAGTTCTGCAATGTAAGTTGGAATTTCTTCAATATCGATTGTCATGCAACAGGATGTTCTATAGTCAACCATAGACACTGAAAAAACAAAATTCCATGACAGGATGAACTAGATGACAGGGAAGTATCAGTGGATCATACATAATGAAGCGGGCACAGTTGATAGGTGGATGCAATATGAGGGAGTACCACCCATATTAACCACATATCTTTACTAGGGGTTATTTATTTATGGGCATAGTAGTCACTAGTCTATGTGTCGACTGCATAAGTTTTTGAGGTGTAGAATATCAGTGTGCACGTATAGTACCAAGGAACATGAATCGACTGCATCAACCATCATCAACTGCAACAATCCTTGTGTAGATGGTGCCAATACCCCAAGAAACCAATGCCTCCAGTGAATATAGACAGTCGCATTTATCAATTGCATTGAACCATCATTGATTGCATTGTTATGCAAGCTCAACTACAATTTGTCTCATCTACATTGAAATATAATAAAATAATACATAGCATCCCCAATCCCAAAGAATACTTAGTTGGCCCGACAGCAAAACCCTAAACTCCCTAGCCAATAGAAATGAAGATGATCCAGATGGAAATCGATGGCCATCCACCTTTTTCACTAAATCACCATTTTTAGCCTGTGGTTTTGATAAACCATGATATTCACCCTTTTGATGGGGAATGTAATTTAATTCCATCTTCATTTGTTAATTACATAGATCATGTAATGATTTCCTAGTGGTTTTATGTACATGCCTACAACATAGAGTTAATGCATCGGATAACATTAGAACTCTACATTTAAGTGTGCTCAGGATAGAGTAGGATTGGGATGGGTGACCGCCCGAGAAGTATTAGTGTTTTACATGCCTGTGGAATTTTATAAACTTAGTCCAATTTATCCCACATGCATCATGGGAATTGTTCTTGTAACATCCCCAACCATCCATGCCGAGCCATGCTACGCCAGAGAACTCTTACTGCTCTCTATGCGGAACATACTGTAACATACCCAGCATCCAATCGAGATATGCCACATAAATTTTTTGAACTGCATGCAATTAAAATACATATGCACACAGAACTCTTGCGGTTCTATGCGGAACATACTGTAACATACCCAGCATCCAATCGAGCTATGCCACATAAATTTTCCAAACTGCATGCAATAAAAATACATATGCACATGGAACTCTTGTGGAAGCATATATATAAAAACATAGACATACAAATATGTTATGTAAATGCATGGATTCATACTAAAATGGAAGTAAACATATACATGCAACATATACAGGAATTACCCATAAATTTACAGACAGTTATAAACACACATAAGATAAACCCATAAAAATAAGCACATAAATAACAATGCAACATGTAAATTTATCACCCAATTGGCACTTATCTTGGTAAGAATGTCACCAACTACGTGCATACCTTCCACGAACCTCTCAGCCTTAGACCAAATTGTTCATCACTCTCAATCGTGATTCACCCCTGAGTTGGGACTAAACTCCACCCAGGTAAAGGGATTCCTAACTAGGCTAAAGGCTCATAGACAACAGGAAATAATTTGTCTCAGGTGCCAACTCAAACTAATAGCCTACAATCCCTCATTCCCCACATGCATGTCCCACCTAGGAAGTGTGCCCTTTCTCTGCTCAATAGTCCTTCGGCTGCCCCACTTCCTTTTCATGATTCAGCAACAGGCCGGACAGGAAGTCTTAGAGCACTGTAGTTGCAGTTTAGCACCTTTAGGAAATCAATTCCCAACAATTCTCTCACACATAGAATTACTCACGGGCATGACAACCCACCTCTTCAATATCCCATGGGCCTGACAACCCGCTTCTTTAGTCCAACTCCCAAGCTAACCAATTACACGAACAAGTATGGCTATGGATACCGGTTCAGATATAGTGATAGGAAATATGGAGGATAGATGACTGTGTGAGTGAATGCCTATGGATCATTGACTGGATGACTGAATGATGGAAGGAATCATGGGAAGAATGATGGAAAAGATGATTGGAAATGAACTAAGTCCCAACAATATGTATGCATGTCCCCAATTTGACACTTTTCATGTTGGGAGCTACTTTGGCCCACTTGTCCCCAACTTTAGAACTTAGGATAAAATAATTATCCATACTTTATGATTTAAGAAATATTAATATAATATTCCTTTTTGGCTTAAGCTCCCTAGCTTAGCCCCTTTTCCTTAACTTTTAGGCTCCTCCCTTTCCCTAACCAGTGGAGTTTAGTCCCCCATCTCTTTTATCATGGTTGGTCTGCGCGCAACGATGTATTTTATATTAATTATGAGACATGTACAAAAATAGGTGCATTGGCCTTTAACATCTAGGCTCTTCGGCCTAATCAAAACATAAGAATCCTAGATTATAATAACTGGCTCACCAGCCTATAAAACAGAGCATATACACAAAGGCTTGTTGGCCTGACAATCACACACACTTAAGATGTTGCATGCGGTATCCTGGAATGTGCACACTTCATCATTTCACTACACAGCACATGCGCGCACTATGCCATGGAATGTGCATACAAAATGATATCAAAACAACTCACCAACTTAAGTACATTTTCATCTAGATTACAATTGGGCATGGCCTAGGGATATTACAATCCCCTCCCCTTATTTATGCACTGTCCTCAGTGCATCATGTACCCATATAAAAGAAAATTTCAAAAATCCTCAAAAAGATGCGGGTATTCTACCCTCATTGCATCCTCATGCTCCCAAGTATCATCCTCAGGACCGTACCATGTCCATTGGACCTTTACAAGCTCGATGGGTCGATTCAAAAGCTGTTTGATTTTCCGATCCAAAATGCGCATTGGATGCACTTGAAAAACACCTTCTTGCTCCACCTGAATCACATTCCAATCAAACATGATTAGCATTAGGTCTATATTTCTTGAGTAATGATACATTGAATACATTATGAACAGACATAGATGCAAACAATGCAATCATATAAGCAACTGGACCAATCCTCTCTAGGATTTCAAATGTCCCACAATAGTGAGTTGCCAACTTTGAACAATTTCCCAACTTCAGGGAACTTCTGTTGGCTTTCACTTTCAAGAATACATGGTCACCCACTTTAAATTCCCTGTGAGTTCTTCCCTTATTAGCATAGCTTTTCTGCCTGTCTTGGGCATCCTTTAAATTTTGTTTTATTTTTATCATTTGCTCCTCCATTTCCCTAAGCAAATCTGGCCCAACCATTTCTTTGTCTGTTGGGTTATACCAACTTACTGGTGTGTTGCACTTTCTGCCATAGAGTGCCTCAAATGAGCTCATCTTCAGAGATGCTTGGTACCAATTGTTATAAGCAAAATCTACCAACTATAGGTAGTCTTCCCATTTTGATGTGTTATCCATCACATACATACTCAACGTATCTTCCATCACTTGATTTACCCTCTTTGTTTGTCCATCTAATTCTGGATGATAAGCTGTCCTAAAATTCAAATTTGTTCCAAATCCATTAAATAACCCTTTCCAAAATTTTGAGGTAAATTTTGGATCTCTGTTAGACACAATTGTCATGGGTATACCATGTAATCTAGCAATTTATTTCATATAAACATCAACAATGTTCGTTTCCTTGTGAGTGAGCTTAACTGGAACAAAATGGGCAACTTTAGTAAGCTTATCCATCACTACCATGATAGAATCATGTTGTTTGTTTCTTCTGGGAAGTTTAGTGATGAAATCCATTGTTACAACTTCCCATTTCCACTCAAGAATGGGTAATGGTTGTAGCAAACCAACTGGGTGTCTATGCTCATCCTTTACTTTTTCACATTTCAAACATCTAGCAATAAAATTAACAACCTCTTTCTTCATGTCTGGTTAATAATATTGGCTCTTGACAGCTGCAATAGTTTTTTGATATCCTGGGTGCCCCGCATAAGGTACATTATGCATTTCTCTCAATATCATAATTTTCAATTCCTGAGAATTTGGTACATAAATTATGCCCCTGTACATGAAAATTTCATCATTATCTAGCTTGTATTCCTCAATTTTCTGCTGCAAAATACCTTGCTGTAATTTTGCCACTAATTCCTTGTATTGCAAATCTGATTTGGCAGCCTCTATAATTCTGGGTTTTAAATCTGATTGGTACATGCTAATGGCAGTATGCATTTCATGCACTCTTCTGCTGAGTGCATCAGCCACTTTGTTCTCTTTCCCCTTGATATGCTTTATATCAAAGTCATATTTGCTCATAAATTCTAACCATTTTCTTTGCTTAACATTTAGAGTTGGCTGATCAAATAAATATTTCAGGCCATTATGGTCTGTTCTTAGCTCAAACCTTTTCCCCATGAGGTAGTTTCTCCATTTCCTCAAGGCATGCACTATGGCTGTCAACTCCAAATCATGAGTGGCATAATGTATTTCATACTCCTTCAACTTCCTTGATTCATAACATATAACAAACCCATTTTGGCTAAGGACTCCACCAAGTCCCTCTTTACATGCATCTGTGCATACAATGAATTCTTCATTTGAGTCTGCAATCCTTAGTATTGGAGCACTTGTTAATAATTGTTTCAAGTGTTGGAAACTCTTTTCACAATCCAATGTCCACTGAAACTTCACACCCTTTCTTTGCAAGGAAGTGATTGGGTGTGCAATCTTTGAAAATCCTTCAATAAATATCCTATAGTATCCTGCAAGACCCATGAATGATCTCACCTCTGTAACATTCTTTGGCGTTGACCATTCTCTAATGGTTTCTATCTTCTCAGGATCCACTGCTATTCCATCCATTGAAATGATATGCCCCAAATAATAAATTTGCTTCTGATAAAATGAGCATTTGCTCAACTTGGCATACAACTAATGTTCCCTTAATACTTGCAACACCATTCTCAAATGATACTCATGCTCTTCTTTTGACTTAGAGTATATGAGAATGTCATCCAAAAAGACAATGACAAACTTGTCTAAATATTCTCGGAAAACACCTTTCATTAAGCACATGAAAACAATCGGTGCATTTGACAACCTCAATGGCATCACTGTGAACTCATAATGTCCATACCTTGTCCTGCAGGCAGTCTTGCTAATATATTCCTCTTTAATCCTTATCTGATGGTATCCTGATCTAAGATCTATCTTTGAAAATATCTTTGCATCCTTCAATTGATCAAAAATATCATCAATCCTTAGCATAGGATACTTGTTCTTAACAGTCACTTTATTCAGCTGTCTGAAATCAATGCACAATCTTAATGTTCCATATTTCTTCTTCACAAACAAGACTGGGGCACCCCAAGGTGACACACTTGGGTGCATATAGCCCTTCTTAAAAAGTTATTCAAGTTGCATTTGCAACTCCTTCAGCTCTGTTGTACTCATTATGTAAGGAGTCTTTAACACTGGAGTTGCTCCAGGCATTAAATTTATAGAGAAATCAATATCTCTCTTCTGGGGTAGTCCTAACACCTCCTTGAAGACATCTTCAAAATCTTCCAGGACTGCATAATATTCCAAATTTGGCACCTTATCTTTAGGTTTCTCTTCCATATGAGCTGCAAATATTTGACACCCTTTTCTATAACATTTCTTCAGCTGCAATGCTGAAATTTCTCTGATGGTTACAGGCTTGGGAATTCTCTGCACTTTCCTTAGTTTCCCTTCCTCATCCAAGCAAGTAAATTCTTTGTTATGATAGTCTAGGATGGAATGATGTTGGTCCAACCAATCCATCCCAATTAGATAGTCATAGGAACCTAAAGGCAATATGTTCAAATATGCCTTGGTGTTCAATACATTCATGTCCATAAGACATGAATTAACCATCTCATTAACTTCACTTTTGGCTCCTGTAGCCAGCTGCACCAACCAAGATTTCCCATGCTTTCTTCTTGGCAAATGCAAACTTTCCACCATCTTAGGATCTATATAACTGTGACTAGCTCCTGAATCAATTAAAATAGCAATAGTTTGGTGTTAATCATACCTTCCATTTCAATCATATGTGACTGATACTCTGCTTGCTTGTTGTCTAGGGATGCATAGATCCTTGGCACATTTCTACCCATGTCCTCCACTATTTTGACTTGCTGTACATTGTGAACAGTTCTCACTTTTTCACCTCTATGAAGACAATCTTTGAACATGTGATCTCCTTTACAACCCCAACATTGAATAGGTGGTTGCCTTGGCCTTTGACCCCCTATTTCAATCGTTCTGGGCTCTCTAGGAGTTTGTTGTCCTTGTGGATTATTTCTGAAGAATGGTGGCTTACATCCCTTCTTCCTCTGATCCACCTTGAATTTCTTTTTGTCTTCCCAAGCTTTTTGGAAATTTGGCCTTGATTTTTGTTGATCATATAGGCATTTAGCTCTCCTTATGGTTTCCTCCAATGTCTTGGGATCATCATACTGTATTTTGTCACTAATGAAGGATGGAAATCCACTCAAATACTTTTGAATCTTAATTGTCTCTTCCTTGATGAAAGAGACCTATGGAAGTTCTAAAAACCTTCTCTCATATTCACTTAGGGTCATACTCCCAAGCTTGAGTTCAAAGAACTCTTTCATTTTCTTGTCATTGTATCTCTTAGTCAAGTATTTCTTCTCAAAATACTTCTTGAATTCCCTCCAAGTAACACTTTTCTCTTTAATGTGTTGCACCTGCACAAGCTGATCCCACCACATGGATGCCTTTCCCTTGAGTTGATAGATAACAATTCTACCTTCTGCATGAGAAGAATAATTATGCAATTGGAAATACGTTCTCATGCCCAACAACCATGTCTCTGCATCTTCATCCTTCTTGTGATCACCATCAAATGTAGGAGGTTTGATTTTGTTCATTTCTCCTTGTAGCTCATCCACCCTAGACCTCTTATGCTTTTTGACAGGGGATGGCATCGAGCTGCTGCATTCTCTCTTATTGGAATGCGTCGGGACTGGTGGTGATGTCTTCTAACACTTCTTTCTTTTCTTTTCTTTTCTAATCAGAAGGCCTGTGACTTCCTAATTTTCTTAAGTCACTCTCCTTATCCAATTTATTTTCTATTATGTTCAAGATCTCCAATAAATTCATGTTGAAGTCATCCTACTGCTCCTTGGCTCTCATAAGCCTTTCATTATCATCTTTATGGCTGTGTACATCCTTCTGTAAATTTTAATGGTCTCTGCCATATTCATGTTTTCATCCCTTTCTTATCCATCTCCATTGGAGTTTGTTACTTCAATGCCCAAATGGACATCTATTCCTCTGATTTCATCCTCCTCATTGTAACTCCCCCTTGCCTCTTCCATTCCTCTAGACTTTGTTCTAATCTTGATCTGATCTATTTTTTGTTAACTCTGCAAAATGTGCATGTAATGTACCTCATAATTACCATAAAAAAATTAAAAAATTGTTTATATAATTACTTGGCAGAAAGGGAATCCCTTAGTTATAATAACTCTATTATAAAACTCTATTATAACATTCTATCCTAAAACTTTACTATATAACTCCTAAATTCTACTTACAACATAATGCTCTAACTATATCGTATTGTCTTATCTCGACTAGGAAGGTTATAAAGGAAAACCCCAAGGCTTTAGAAATAACAAAAGCCCTTAAGCATAGGGACCATGCGTATAATGTATAACCTCACGATCCATATTACACTCACCCTTTCACATAAGGTCTCCATGCTCGTGCCCAAGTCTTTCCAAATAAAATAACCCTAGGGAACTGTAATTAGTTTCCATCCACATAGTCTTGTTCAGGTTTAAGGACCAGTAACTATCGTAGAGGTGAAAGTGACATTTCTTAAGTGGAAAGGATTACCTGTCAGGGTAGTAAAAACTCTGTAACTATCACTAATGGAAGTCCTTCTAGTCATATTGAATTCGCCTGTCTCTACACCCGAAGTGTCACACTAACTAAGCCATTGTCACATGGATCACTTGTCCTTCACACTCTCTACATTTAATTTGAGGCGACAAGGTGTCGTTTAGGTTTTAGTAGAATCAGTGTTTGACATTTCAGAGTTTTTTCAAAGAGGCTTTGTGTATCAAACGGTTTAGAGGTGAAGACTGTTGCCTTGGTGGTTGCCTCCATTATGTAACAAATGGTGTGACTCGAATCCCTGGTAAGTTCTTCTTTAAGCTTAATACCTTAAAACCCCTATTAATTCAATAAGATGGTATATTTTTGGAAATCGTCCAGCGTCAGTTTTGTCGTTCTGTACTCACCCTCATTTTCTTCTTGTGGAATTCTCCTTTCGTCTGACTTCTCTGTATTACATTCAAATCCATTCTTAACCCTGTAGAAATGATTTTTATTTGGGGTTGTCAGTGTTTCTCTTCTGGTTACAGAGAAGCAGTGTTAAACTTACCTACTTATGTTCGAGACCTAGGGTTTTATCACACTCCTTGTCATGAGTCGAAGTTCATAGCCGAGTAATCTTGAGTCTGAGGAAAGTCTTTTCTTCGGAAGGGTAATTCCTACTATGTGACTTGTTTTGCTCGCTTTGTACAAGAGTGACCTTACCTCCAAATTACCCATGAGACTCAGCCGGACTTTCGCCTGTGTTATTCTTATATCTAACGTTTTCAAGGAAGTAAGATCTACCAAAAAATTTGGCCGGAGCATCTCTGTATTACTTGCTGACTTATACGATTCTGTGCAAATTGGAGTTTGGGTAGACTAGGCTCAACAGTTAGATGTGCTCCTGGTTGAATGGGATACTTAGGCTCTAAATTATGTGCTCCTGGTTGAATGGGATACTTAGGCTCTAAATTACGTCCAATATATATATATATA
>ML780211.1:150105-162665 GCA_009831015.1 Picea engelmannii
CAGGTAGATATCCCGTCTCCAGATGTGAGTGGTCATGATTACCGGTAGCAAAGGGAATTGTCGGATTGACCTAGACTGGCCACGAAGCCTTATTATAATGCTGAGGTTACCTGTTATAATCATATGCCTTCCCTTTTCTCTACAGTGGAATGGAGGTTTGGAAAACAAGGAATCAACTCCCGAGGTAGTTTGACGGGTCGATCTCTCCGGCTGGTATCATAGTATTCCCTACAAACGATGTCTACCCATAAAAGCATAATAATCAAACGACATTTTCTTGGAAAGTAAGGCCGGCATGAATTATTGCAAGCCCCAGACCCGAGAGACCGAGGAGGAGATCGGTCTTTTTTCATACCCTAGGCACTCAAGGGGAATCGATTTTGAATACGCGGGATAACAGTTTGGATTACATATCTCTATTCCGATGGAGAGTCGCCGTCACAATTCTAATTTCTACTTTGATGATTTCTTGTTATCGCTCAAAATTAAACGTATGAATACGAGTACAATTGTTCTTGTGTTTGTGCCCGTGCATAACAATTGAGGGTGAGGTGTGGAAGCAGATTTGAAATTTAACCAACAACAATTTATGATGTCAACATAACAATCTATAAGATGGTGGGTATGGCGTTTATTTTGTAAATTGTTTGTAATAGATAATGAATGCACCAATCACTTTATAAATAAATAAGAGAAACATCAGCACAATAATGGGATAACGTTATAATGATAAAATTATATATATGAAATATTTTGGAAGATCGCTTTATAAAAGTTTGAAATATTTTGGAAGATGCTTTGTGTAATTGTTAAAAAAAAAAAAGTGAAAAGTGTTATTAGGTTTTAGTGAAACTTTTAAGATGCAAGGTTCATGCATGTCACATTGGGTCTTACAATAACCTTTACATCATGCAACAACATTTCATAATTATTCCAACTAAAATAAATATATTTTCATGCTTGTACTTTTTTTTTTTTTAAGACAAGCGTCTCTCCATTGCATATTTAGCCACACCACCAGGACTATGGATAATTACATCGAAAACTAACTCTTCCCAATGGTAAAAAAGGAGAAAGGGTCGTTTCTAGCTAAGATTTGAACTTGGATCATTGTCAAAACAACTATTCCAAGTTACTTCTATACCACAATGCACTAGACTATTTTATTAGCTAATAATCAACATATATTCATCTTAATCTTAGATATATCAAGAATTGAGAGGGATAAATCCTTTGATGATAAAAAGTTTAAAGTGTACAAATTTCAATAAAATTTTACACACAAATGAAACCATACTTTGATGATTGAGATTTTGGTGGTGAGATTTTTATTCATGTTGGTTCAGAATATCCACAATATTGTTTGCTACAAGTCGATGTTTCAGATCCATAATGGTTATAAGGATTAAGACATTTCCAAGTGGTTGCATTGTCTTTTTCCTGAGGAAAAAAGCGTAAATTTTATTAAAATATATAAAATTTACATTATGCAGAATGCATGTAGAGGCATACATTTAATCCTATAAATATGTTTGCCACCAATACTCGCAGCAAAATAAAAAATACAGAGTCTTAAAAAAAGATCCCCTTTTGATGTTCTTTTTGTACAAAAAAGTCTTAAACTGAAAACAAGATTCCAAAAGGTCTACATCATAAAACTGTAGTTGCTGAAAAAAGTTCTGAACTTGACACAGGGAGACCCCTCCCAAATATGTTGATAGTCTATCATCTGTCCAATGGTTTGTATTCGGCCAAGAAGATCCACAATTCAAGTAACAAGGAGAAGCATACTTAGACATTGGTCCTTGTTTGACCAGGTTGTTCTATAAAAGGCCTATAATAATGCTCAAATCCCTGGCCATCCATGTACTCTATGACATACCACTACCCAACAGCCATGCAAGTACCTTCTTTAGATAGGGAGTCTGCTACGACATTCTTTTCCCTGAAAACATGTTGGAATGACAGATTTGTAAATAAATTTGCAATTAAAAAGACTTCATCCAGGATTGAAGAGAGATTAATGTTATGACACATTTGAGTTTTCCGCAACCAAATGATGACCACCATTGAGTCCCCAAATATTTTTAGGTTAGATATCCACTTTTCCCAACAAAAGTGAGCATGAGCTTTAAGGCCATTAGTTCCAAATAATTATTTGAACCCTGTTCCAATCCACACTTTAAGTTATAGAAATGAGATGGAGAAATATAAAGGACTCCCCCTCGCCCACAACAGTTTCCATTGTCTTGAGAAGCACCATCAAAAAAATCCCATGACCTTGTGAAGTTTATCTATTCTTCCTCCACCACCTGCTTGGGAGGGGGAGAACCTTTCTCTTGATGAAAATGAGCAAGGATTGCTATGATTTTGGCTGCAATTATATCCGGAAGAGAAACCTTTCCCTTGAAAATAAAAGCATTTTGAGAAATCCATATGCCTTAGTGAATAAGGAGAGGAAGTACCTTGATATTTTTATTTCTTTGGTCATGTAACCAATTTCTCTAGGCATCTTTGATGGAGGGCCCATGCCAGGAGCAAGTTTGATCCAAAGCAGATGAAGCAACTCTCCATGTTTGAATTGTAAACTAGCATCCTAAGAAAATGCGTGAAGATGATTATTCATCCCCTTTATAGAGATAACACCAGCCTGACCCTTCCATTCCTCTGAATTTTATTCTATTGCAGGTAGGGACCTTTTTCCTAAGAAGGAACCACATGAACAATATTTCCTTAGGAGGGAACTTGTATTTCCAAAACCACTTCCACCACCAGTCGGGGACTTGTGGAAGGAGATTGATCACCAAGTAAGAATAACCATCTTTTTTGGTATAGACCCCACAAGGATTGTGTTTCCAAAATAATCCATCTTCATGATCTTTGATTCATATATGGCCTATCTTGAGAGACCTAATGTAAGCATTCCAAGGATCTGAAAGATGATCATCCACATTCAAAGCATGAGCATCTTTCCAACCTTGACTCCAAATCAAAGTTTGTTTCTCATCTGCAATCTGGTTTATATGGAAGATGTCTCTCTCATGCAATTGATCAATTAAAATCTAGGGAAGAATATGATGGCCATTGCAACCTAACCACAGATCCCTACCAATCCTGAGAGAATTTCCTTTGCCCACCTTCCAGGCAAGCCCTTGGTTGATAACATAAAAGGATTTTACTAGAGCCTTCCACATGATGGAACCATTTTTTAAACTTCTAACCGACCTCCTTATCTAATCCACAATGGAGTCTAGACTTATATATATTTGGGAAACTACCTTTGACCATAAATTATTAGAAGAGATCATTCTCCATCGTGTCTTGGAAATAAGGGAAGTGGAGAAACTATGGATATTATTTAATCCCCACCCCCCCAACAAATTTGTCAAGGCCAGATAATCCCATTTTATCCAAGGAGTCACAAAACTCTCCTTTTGACCTCCCAAAGAGATTTGAAACATAATTTCCTTATTTTTTCCAGAGTACCTTTTGGTATCTAGGGCATAGATATCCAATAGAATGGAATCGCCTCTAGGACATATTTTACAAGGATAAACCTACCATCTTTGGATAACCACTTGAAAATCCAAGATTTTAGCCTTTTTCTAGATTCACAATTAGCTAGTTCTAATATGTTTTTGTGTAGGAATTTGGCTTTCGGTGAAATCCCATGTACTTTAGCCCTTCATCAAGGGGATTTTCCATAAAAGGAAAAATGCCTTTGCAAAAAAGAACTTCTTCTAGATCCATAAGATGAGTAGAGAGGGTGGTTTTTGAGTTGCTTATGTGCATTCCAATAGCGCTACTAAATAGATTTAATATGGAACTCATCTTTTCTGCATATCCCCTTAAACCATTGCATAAAATTAGTACATCATCAACAAACAAAAGATGTGTGAGGGAAATAAGGTGGCTAAGAGGAATACCCATGAAGCTTCTTCTATTCTTTGTTTCATATAAATCCCTACTAAGACCTTCTCCCACCAGTAGAAAAAGAGTAGGGATAGGGGCATCCATGTCAAATCCCTCTCTCTACATTAAATAAAGGTGAAGCCACCCCATTTATGAGGATTGGGAAAGAGATTGGTGTGATGCAACTCATGACCCAATTAATAAAAGGGAGGCCAAAGCCCAAATAAGTGAGCAACATTCTCAATAAAATCCAATTGATTCAGTCATAGGCCTTGGAGAGATCAATCTTTAGTATTGCTCCTTTTTTCTTCTGAGAATTTATGTTGTGCATGGCTTCCTGGGCTACACCAATTACTTCATGGATCTCTCTACCTTCTAGAAAACCAAATTGTTCTTGGGATATATATTTCGAGAGTATGTATTTTATTCTTTTGCTGATTGTTTTTGCAATTATTCTATAGATACAATTGCACAGAGAAATGGGTTTGTATTCGTCCAATCTTTCAGGGGCATCTTGATTTGGGATTAAAGCGATAAAGGTAGCATTAAAAGGGGGGTGGATAGAACCATTGACTCTTGATTTTTCTGTAACTTTTAGAATATCTTGACCTATGAGATAAAAAATACCTACAAAGAAATCCATTGACCATCCATCTAGTCCCAGGATTTTATCTTTTTGGAAACTGTGAAGAACTTCTTTTAATTCAGCTTTAGATACTTCTTCCATAGGATCTACATTATCCTCCTCTTCTACAAAATGGGGAAAGTGTAATTCCATATGAATTACAACATCTATGATCACCCTTCTATCTATTGAATACAAATATTTGAAGTGATGTGATTGAAGTCGAGCCAAGTCTTCTAACGAGGAGAACATCCTCCCCGTATGATCCTTGATTCCCCATATTGTGTTTTCCAATTTCCTACCTTTTGAATAAGCTTGGAACAATTTTGTATTCTCATCCTCACTATGTATCCAAAGCGCTCTATTATTTTTCCTCCTTTCTTCTTCCCTAGCTTGGAGAAGCTCTCTTCTATTATTTTCCAGAGATAAAAGGGCCTCTTTTTGTACTGGAGTGGAAAGCCCTCCTTTGTCAGAATCATAGAGGGATTGAAGAGATGCTTATGTGTTGATTGTGTCGTGTTCTAATTGTTGTTTTTCCTTTTAGCCCAAGATTTTGTAGCGAGTTTTAGGGATTTTAAGTTACTTGCAAATTGAACAGTTGTCTGCTCTGTTTTCCCAATTGGAGTCCAGACTTCCTTTACTAATTTTATAAAAAATTCTTCTTTTAACCAGGAAGAATTAAATTTGAAGGGGCTTGTTGGTTTTATGGAGGCCCCTGTTGTTTCCAAAAATATTGGATAATGGTTTTATTCCCCTCTTGAATGTACCCATTGCCTGAAAAGAAAGGGCTCTTCCACCAACAAGTTTGAGATAAAAAAATGGTCCAATCTCTTTGCTATGTAATCTTCTCCAAGGTGCTTATTTATCCAGGTGGGTCCAATCCTTATAGGAGAAATGTCAATTATCCCTACTTCCCCCGACTTATGCATAAAGAAATTGAAGAGGGAGTTAGTCTAGGCCCTCTGTCCCCAAGATTCATTTTCCCCTATGGATAATTTTAGGTCACCACCCATAATTACATGACTATCTTTCATGAAATATTTTTCTAGGAGAGCGTTCCAAAACTAGGGACGGTCCTGAGTAGGACCGTAAATGTTTAAGGTTGTAAATGATTTCCCCAACTCTTCAAAAAAAAAAAATATACCTTGGACCGAGTTGAAACCCCAAGAATTTTTGAGCTTGATGGATTTTGGGTTCCACCCCATTGTCAGACCTCCCGAGTGGGCAAAAGCATCTAGTCCAAACAAAGACTATCCCTTAAGGATCCTTTCCAGTAACATAACAACCATGACCACTTCCCCAAGGGTTTCTTGTAACAACACAACATCAAGCTGTGAAATCTCCAACAACCTTTGGAGGGTGAGAATATTGGAGGGTCTCGCCAACCCCCGACAATTTAGGGAGAGAAATTTCATATGGAAACTCCTTCTCGGGGTGGCATTTGTCTAAGTGCCCCAGTTATGGAGAGTTTTCTACCTGTTTCCACATCTATGGTCGCTCGAGATTGTGCTTTGGATATAAAGTATTTTCTACCCATCCCTTTGAGGTTAGTCCCCAAAATTAGGCTTGTAACCAGACTCAGAAGAGGGGGATCCGAGCACCCAGAAGATGGTATCGATATGAATCTCAGCTGGTAACAGATGGTTTCTTCATCTAAAAACAAAGAGGATTCTTGAATTTGGGATAGGGNGTTAGTCCCCAAAATTAGGCTTGTAACCAGACTCAGAAGAGGGGGATCCGAGCACCCAGAAGATGGTATCGATATGAATCTCAGCTGGTAACAGATGGTTTCTTCATCTAAAAACAAAGAGGATTCTTGAATTTGGGATAGGGCAGGAATCATGGGAGGGGGATGGGATTGAATGAAATAAATACGGGAAAGGGGGGGAGCAGGGGAGAAGGGAAGAGAGTTTGTCGCTGCGAAGGGGAGGGGGGGTGGAGATTTTTTAACATATTTAATCCCACATGATTTTGGAAGAAATACTGTAGAAAAATAAAATTTATAGAGAAAGGATAAAGAGGGGGCATACCCAAATGAGCATCGACTCCTCTTTCAATATGAAGCTCCATATTGGAAGGAAGCGCTTCTTGAGCTTGTCGCTTCCCCTTGGCCTTTGACAAAACTGAAGTGTCAACCCTTGACCCCTGCTAAGCCAAATCCACGACCTTTCTCGTGGATACCTTTCTCTAAGGCCACAATAGGGCTCTTGACTGAAGAAGGGGAGATGCCACACTCTGATCAGGGTGGAGAGAAGGGGTATTCCTTAGCCTTTAGCTATGCACAAAAGGGGCTATATGCTTCAACGAGAGGGAACAATTTGCAGCCTTGTGACCGTGCTTGTGGAATCTGTGGCATTTGAAAGGAATGCCCTCGTAATATAGAGGTTGTTTGAACAATAATCCACCACAAGTGAGCTCCAGCGTGTCCGAGAGGCCCTTCCTAAGATTTGAAGATACTAAAATCTAAGCCACTGACATTTTTCCTATGGAAGAAAAAGACATATCCACATTCATGAAAGTACCAAGGTTGTTACCAATTTTCTTGAAGCATTTCCAAATCCAACATTTTGATGGTAGACTTGACAACCGCACCCAGATCGGAAGTTGATCAATCCTCTCACGTTTGCATCAAAAAATGGAGTCCACCTCTTCAATAGCAGTGGATTTGAATCCAGACACCATGGGTCTCTCAAAATCCTTCTCGCGTCCGAGATTGACTAAAATTTGAACATAAACCACCCTTTTCAAGAGTATGAACTAAAGGTAATTGAATCCCCAAATCCCTCCATGTTAAAGAAACCTAATCCTTTAGGTGGTCTAGACCAATACGCCATCCATTTGCATGACCCGCTACTTCCTTCTCTGCTATATCTGGGACCTATGGAATCATGATGTAACACCCTTTTCACTCGGCTACCAAGGTTACTATAACACCTCTTGGTAGATAAACCAGAATAACTGTAGCGCACCTTAGCTACCGTGTAGGTGTTACTACATGGAATAACACATTCTCATTCATAATTAATCACATGCATTTAAGCAAGGAAATACATTTAAGCTTAGAGTAAGCATAAGAATCATTTTTAACATAAATAATCCATGGAAAATACATTAATCCAAATGCACAGCAGAATGCATGATAATTACAATACACAGAGTTACAAAACATAATTAAAGCATCATCTAGTACTTATCTGTAAAACAATGGTAGAATCCACCAACCAAGTGCAGGCCTTCCACGAACCTCCCAGCCTTAGACCGCATTGCTCATCATCTCAGCAGTGGGTCACCCCCGAGCTGGGACTAAGCTCCACCCCTAGGAAAGGAATCCTAGGCTAGGCTGAGGTTACAGGGAAAACAACACACACAACAACAAAAAGGAAGGGATTCTCTCCCTAGGAACCTCCCATGCTCACTGCCCACATACCCTCATTCCCCACATGCCTGTTCCACCCTAGGAGAATACACCTTCTCTGTCACCTGGACAGTCCTTCGACTACTAATCTCCCTTGCCTTGGGTTACAGGAACAGGTCGGACCGGAAGTCTCTGAGCTCTGTGGTAGCTATAGGGTTCCTTCTAGAAGTCCTCTCCTTCCTTCGCGCACTCTCTCACTTGGAGAGAATCGCTCACAGGCCAACAACCTGTTCTTCCAACCTCAATCACCTCTCTCACTTGGAGAGAATGTTGTACCACTAGCCAACAAGACCCCACGCAGTCCAGCACTGCATGGTCACAACAACTCATAGGAAAAATAGACACGGGCTTCCCAACAGGTTCAACAATGGTTGGTCACTTCTTATTTCCCAATCCGCCAGCATAGAATAGACTCCCACTCTGGTTGTCGGGGATGCGTGACAAACAATCCACACAAGGTCAACACAGGTTCGAACTGTTCAGACAGGGGTCGCACCGGCTATCTCAGAAGTCAACCCAGGCTTTTTGGCTTTCAGGGATGCACCAGGGTATTCTTTTGTAGAGGTTCGATCATTCACCTTCAGACCATCAAGTAGAATGGAGGAGAATCCCTCTCACGTCTCCTCCTGGCCGTTTTATTTGCATGCACCAGGGCTGACACTTGTCACCCTTGGAACTGCATGCATTCCATCAGCATGCATCCCCTTTTCATGCTTACCCTTTCCAAAACTTAGGATGAAATGAAACATAAAATGCACATGTTCTTTTGGAATAATATTAAAATATTATTCCCAGGCTTAAGCCTCCTAGGCTTGGCCCCCAGGCTCAACACTTAGCCCCTTTCCCATCTTCCAGCCTGTAATTCCTTGCCCACTCTGTGGATGCTCAGTCCCCCTTCACTCATTCATCGTGGTCGGTCTGCACCTGGTGGTGTTTATATTTTATTAAGTGTTCTGCATGATTACATATACAACAACAGGCTCCTGGCCTTCAACACTTAGGCTCCCTGGCCTAACAAACAGATAAGCCTCCAGCTTATAAAAACTTGGCTCACCAGCCTATAAAACATAATTACAATTTCTTTCAGAACATGGTTTGCAACGGGGCTCGGCCTTGGGGACACTACACATGATGTCATCCCTGAGGGCTAAAGAGTGTGGTTGAGGGACCAAAGTAACTTTCGAGCGAGATTCCTTTCACTTCAGAGCCGAGGGATCGACTTCAAATAACCTAGACACAAGACATCTAGGGTTTGTCCTTTTGTATTGGGGAGGATAAGAGGAACAAAAAGGTGCTTCCAAGCCAACGACACAGGGGGAGGAATGGAGGGCCAAAAATTCATTCAGATCCAAAGGGGAAGGAAAATCGGGCTCTAGGAGAGTGGGGGAGGAAAAAAAAGGGCATTGACCAGCTAAAGGACTTACAAGACTCGGGAGAGCCAGAAAAGCCCCAAAATTATCCAAATTCCTAGAAAGAGGAAGTCATCCCAAAGATTGGAAATTTTGATTCTCTCTGAACCCTAAAAAAAAATCAGGGACGTGTTCCTGGACGACGAGATAAATTTCAGAACCCCAAAGTTATGAGAGGACTTCTGGAGGGTTTGGAGGAAAACCCTCCCAAAGCACAACTTCGACACCCAAGGCATCATGCTCACCACCAAGATCATACAACCGTGAACCCGAAGTAGAGGCTCGAACTAGGATCGACGAAAGAGCCCCCCCAAGCACCCGACAAGAGGCGATAAAAACAGAGACACAATGTCAGGGGAAGGCTAGCTGGTAGATTCTAAATGAGATGTCCATCCAATGGATCATACTTGTAATCTACCATTTCATCCATAATACCTGACCAAAAAAAAACTAGAAAGAAACTGCAGGGAGAAAAAAAAGGAAAATCATCTGCCAGCTAACACAATAAAGTCTTTTCACCAATCCAAGAGCCTATGATAGAATGAAAAGTTGGGAGTGGTGGGTAAACCAAGGGAACCTGAGGCCGCCTGCGGCTAGGGTTTTCGCAGAGACCTGACATCCTCCCCTAAAATATTGTCTTTAAAATTTGAAGGACATGGGGGTGGGATTTCATCCACTTATGTGTGCACAGGTCACGATACCATTTAATATAGTATTTCTGGGTGCAACCACATGTTCAAACACTACCTTAAGGTGCCCTCATGGCTCCAACTAAATCCCTCATGGGAATTGAACCTTTCCCAATGGTGAAAAACTCCTCACTTTCCACCATTGAATCCAACCCCTTTGGATAGAAGTAATTGCATTGTATTTGATACTACTTCAAATTCTAGTGACACACATCATGTACGTATAAATCCAAAAAGTATAAGTTACATTTTAATACATTGTATGCTAATAAAGTGCCTTTTCACTATAAAGGGCAATTGCTAGTAGTATTATGATAATTCTAATAAGATATGAGCCAAATTAATAGAATGCCCACACTTAGACATTCTATATTGACATATGTATGTACCTTTAGTACTCTCTGTTAGAATAAAGTTTATCGAACTAATTATTTTAAATCCATTCATAATATTTTATAAAGTTAAAAAACACTTATTACAACTTACACTTATTACAACTTGAACCTTTAGTACTCTATGTTAGTATAAAGTTTATCGAACAAATTATATTAAATCTATTCATAATATTTTTTAATGTTAAAAAACACTTATTACAACTTGAGCCTTAAATCTATTCATAATATTTTATAAAGTTAAAAAACACTTATTACAACTTAACATCCCTTTAAAAATGAAAAATAATCTCACCACAAAATCTTCCATTTCTAATTACAATATTTTGGTGACCATTTTTTACCATATGATGGCCCTGGAAACATCGATCTTCATGCAACATAAATAGAAAAGATTAAAAAAAAATCACTTCACTATATTAAAAATAAAAATATGACGTGATTTCGTGAGGAAAAAAAATAAAGCATTGATACCAAATAATTTAAGAATGCAAGCATTATCGTAATTTATGATGGAGTTTGTAATTGCAGCTCCATGACTTGAGGTTACAGGTATGTTAGAAAAAAGAAAACCTTGAGAACTAGTTAAAGTTCAAAAAAAAGAAAACCTTGAGAACTAGTTAAAGTTCAATATCGATAATGTTGCAATTTGGGTTTCAAGTGAAAAAATTATGGGCGTTATAAGTAAGGTTTTAGTCCCCACAAAGACATGAGAGCAAGTGTACCAAAAGGATTAAAGTATGCAAATAAGATGCAGAATTTAAATTCTAGATTCCTAGAAAACAAAGAAGGATAATCTTGTAGTCTTATACAAACCCTCCAAGGAAATTTGTGAAATTCGTACAGTGGTATAGGTTACAAATGCCATGACCATAACGAACAAACTATTAAAGTCGCATTGATGTGGAATTCTCTTGGACAATGTTTCCATAAGTCAAAACGTTATAATATTATAAAGGTAGGTTCGGTAAGATCTAAAGTTGCAATGTTGTGGAAGCTTCTCATGCACAATGCTTTCATAAGTAAGAGAATCGCAACCTTATAAGGGTAGGTTACCTAAGCCTCAAAGCGTGATGGGATCTTAAGGTAAAAGAGGTTTACTAATTACTACTTACTTTTTATGGAAGCCTCACCCAAGTATAGATAATGGTCCCTTCGAGTGTCCTTCATTTATATAGGATATATTATTATGACATGTTTCTAAGTACACATTGTCTCTTGTTTTGTAGCATTAACTAGTGAATATGTTTGGACATCAAGAAGAAACAGATATTCAATGAATTAAATTAAGTCGTTTTTTTTTTTTTTTTTAAGAAAAATATTGTAAATAAATTCAAGGAATGTTTTTTTATATTTGTGCATCATATCCTTAATAAACTTGTTGGCATAAATTAGCCTGCTTCATTTAGGTGACTCGGATTTAGCATCTGCCAGCATGAAACTAGCTAAATGCCCAATAACATTGATGATAACTAGTTGAGCTAAAAATTTGGACTCAATATGATTCAAATATCATAATTACATTGGTATAAATATTAGAAGCATCATAATTACAATTGATTTGGATTTTTTGGTTGAGACTTAAGTAAAGGGTAACCAAGTATGAAAAAACAATGAAGGAACCATCTTTCTAGTTTGACTTTCTAGGAATGGAAGTAATATATTCAATAAGAAAGAAATTATTAATAAAGTTTGTAATTTGATTTTTGTACTTCCTAAGGTTTGGGTGCTTGGTCTAGGAAACATTCTTGAGCTAATTAACCAGTAACATAGAGTCATCAAAGAGAGTTGTTGGATTGTTTAGGTTGACCCAGGTTCTTCCTTAGTTTTCCAACAAAACCATAGAAACCATTGGCCCTCATGGAGACCATAAGGAAACACTGCACACAGAGTGCACAACATAGTCTCACCCAATATGGCTTATGGTTCACTGTGTAACATCCCACTCTTGCGAGCACATGCTATTGACTTATTCTTTGAGGACACTTGCATGCAAGTGATCCGATTTAAGAATATGTTGTCTATTTCGCTTATGGATTCTTATGATGATGTTGATGGATTATGATGTTATATCTTATTTGATATCTATGTATTGACAAATGCTATTGACGAGTTTCC
>ML780211.1:162715-176518 GCA_009831015.1 Picea engelmannii
CTGGGTTTTCTTCCCCTAGAGGGTTTCCCAGGATAAATGTTGTGTCTATTGTGGATGTGTATTTCTCAGTGATCTTGTTCATATTATGCTCTTATCTTATGAAATGCAAAGAACTATAATATCAGCATAAAACATTAACACTCATCCCTTCAAATCTAGTACAGTTGCCACTGCATTCATGGAGATAGTTCAAAAGCTACATGGCAACCCAAAGATTATTGTAAGTGACAAAGATCCCATCTTCATTGGACATTTTTGGACAGAATTATTTTCTTGTTTAGGTACTCAATTGGCTCATAGCTAATCCTATCATCCTCAATCTGATGGACAAACCGAGATAGTGAACAAATGTCTGGAAGGATACCTTCGCTGCTTTGTCTCTGATAAACAAACAAAATTGTTCAAATGGTTACCCTTGGCAGAATGGTGGTATAACACTTCCTTTCATAATGCAACAAAAATGACACCATTTATGGAACTCTATGGATACCACCCTCCTTCCATCACTTCTTATCTAAAATAAAAATCTAAGGTTCAAGCAGTGGAAGATCACATTGAGAATCAACAACAAGTTCTTCAAATATTAAAAGACAACCTGACCATGGCGCAAAATCACATGAAACAACAAGCAGATAAACATTGTAGTGAAAGAAGCTTTGAAGTAGGGGATTGGGTGTTTTTAAGACTACAACCATACAAACAGATGTCCCTCAAGCAAGCC
Source organism: Picea engelmannii (assembly GCA_009831015.1). Lineage (NCBI taxonomy): Eukaryota > Viridiplantae > Streptophyta > Pinopsida > Pinales > Pinaceae > Picea > Picea engelmannii. The sequence goes on from ML780211.1 coordinate 163,437, forward strand.
AAGAATAATAATAAATTATCATGAAAGTACTATGGACCTTATAAGGTGTTGCAAAATATTGGTACTATGGCATACAAGTTGGAGTTGCTTGCATCTTCACGAGTACACCCAGTTTTCCATGTTTCATGCTTAAAGAAGGTTATAGGGGACAATATCCTAGTTCAAACTATATTTCCAAAACTTGATGAGGAACGAAAAATCATATTGGAGCCTGAAACCATCACAGACACAAGAATTCTCCAGCGGAGGAATAGAACCATTTCAGAGTATCTCATTAAATGGAGGAAACTACCGGCTGAAGATTCCACTTGGGAAGATGAGTCTTTTATACAAAAGCATCCAGATTTAATCAAGTGTTGCAGACAAAACTTGTATCAAGGGGAGGGGAATGTTAAGCCCTAAATAGTGGCTCATTACCCCTTAATTGGGGCATATTACATTAGTAATGTTATTTTATTTATGTCGGCTTTATTCCATTAGTTGTAATTATACCTCCTAGTCTCCTATATATACCAAGGAGACATTTTCATTTTGAATCATCTTGTAATTGAACATTTATGTGGGCATAAAGAGGTTTCCCCCTCGAAGAGGCTTATTATCTGAATTTCTTTTTTTTTGAAGGTGTTGATTACTTATTCTGAGGCTTTTCTATGCTATATTGATATTTGGTTCCTAACACAAAATATTTTATAATTAATGATGGAAGACAAATGGAAAAACCATGTTTAAATCAACTAACCATGACTCCATGAGTGGGGAACATGTTGGAAATACCTCAGGGCTGATTGTTACAAGTGAAAAATTAAGAATTTGGCCATTGGCAGCCCCTAAAAATCAGGGATTTGGAAAGATGCAAAAATTCCCAAGGGGGGAAAAAGACCTAGGAAAAAATGACTTTGGATATATGGCATATGGGAGGAGGCAGGATGCTGCCTAGTATGCTGGGGAAAATAAATCTATCTCTTATTGTTACAAACACTAGTTGAGTGTGAGGCAAGGAGAACACTGCTGAAACTCAAAATCATTTGCTGAGGAGGAGTTTCGAGTTATCCCTCATGGATTCATGGTCAAGTTAGGGGGTGAACATGACAAGTGATTTGGATGCCCTGTTCTAAGGTTAGGAGGAACCTGATTGTTCCCTTTGTTGTTTCAGTACTTATCCATATATGTTCATCTACTCCCCTCTTTGTATATTTTGTATTGTTGAAATGATTGGTAATATACATGTCTTCTACTCCTAGACGGATACCCTATTGTTCATATGTGAATAAATGGAATCATAGAGTTACTGTATGATACCTGTTGTAGAAATAATTCTATTCTACTGAAGATTGCATCTATAGGATTATTGCATGTGATCTTCTGTAGGAATAATCTATTCTACTAAAGAATGCATCTATATGGTTATTGTATGCTACCTGCTATAGGAACAATCTATTATGTTAAATAATACATCTATTTAGTTATTGTATGTGATATGTTGTAGGAACATAACTATTATATTAATGAAGGGACTTATAAAGCGATTGTGTATTTTCTGTGGTAGGAATAGATCTAAATCTTAACAGTATATGGTGTTATAAAGCCAATGTGTATAAGTCGTGGCAAGGACAGATTTATCTTGCATAAAGTAATAAATTAACCATGAAGATACAAAATACAAATTTTGGAAATTTCTACCTGTCATGAGGTCATACACCTATAAGATATTCAAGTTCTGTATTAAAAATTCAACATGTACAAATTAAAACCCAAATCGAGAAGAAAATCTACTATGATAGAAATTCACGAAGTATATATACCTATATGGATATAGTTATGCATATATGCATTTATATTCGACAATCGAGACAGTAGTTGATATTGAAACGGAAATGTATAATAATAGATATCTGGAACACCTATTATTTAATTAATATGTAAAATTTTCTAACAGTTATGTAGAATCAACTGTACAAATAAAGTATAAAAAAGAATGGCCTTATATATAAAGAAAGCACTTCAGATATATTTACAGAGTCGCATCTTTAACTGATTACACTGATAGTCTCAGACCTTTTAAATATCTATTGCTTAGATCCAATCAACACTGACTATGACAAGAAAAAAAATGAATAATTTCAAATAGTCACGATATCGATGCTCGAAAGTGATATAAATGATTCAGGAAACCTTAAGTACAATTCGGAAGGGAAAATGAACGGTTCGTACTATCATTTTACAATTCCAGAATTAAACATTACAATAATAAAATAAAAATAATAATACATCCAGAACCTTTCTATTCTATATGCCTAGGATCCACTGTGATAAAGGTCAAAAGTAAAGCCATAGGAATGAATACGGGTTCAATCGAATTTTTCCTGATAGGATACAAATAAACAAAAAGGGGTCAAATAGACTTATTATTCACAATGTTATTTATTCCAAAATGTTTGAAGAACATGTCTATTATTCAAAGAAATATCTTGGTATTTCCATCCCAATCATGTTTTCGAATAATGGTATAGTAACGTTTGATATACATCATTCGGCCAAATATACAATATTAAGGTTTGACCCTCTTACTCGGTCGTAAAGGCAAGTTACAGACGTAAAGAATCAACTAGCATTAAACAAACAAATATTCACCCACAGGGATGACTCTTTAAAATTAAATCTTATCAACCCTTATCCATCTAGGACACTCCTTGAGAGGGGCGAGATGGAACCTGAATACCTCTTATGCATGTGGTAGAGGTTGGCATCCATAACTCTCGCATGGCCAAAACCCCTGCACAAGATTGCACCAAAATATCATTACCAATTGTTCAACAACGATAAGACGAATATAACAAAAACAATTAGTAATAGGAAGGGTTATGCAGAGTCATACTTAACTTTTAAAATTGAGGGATCTAATATCCTTCCCTGTTGCGATGGGCTGAGTAACATCCTAGACCGAAGGGGAAGAGGAGCCCAAGAATCCTTGATGGGTACCCTCGCAATCACAGGGTCCCATCATTATAGTTGAGAACTAGATTAAATAAATCAAAAAATTACAGGAAAAGAATATACAAATGAAATTTTCAGTGAAGTCTGAAGTACATAATTCATATAACGAGAATGGACCGAATGTTTATTCTAATTGCAAACATTGAATTTGAAATCCACAGGTCAAATAACACCATCAAGGTCTATCTAACATCGACTGGGAGAAGTTTATTTAAAGAAAAGGAAACACAGAGTCAACATCTGTGCCGAGTTGCCATACTCGAATGGCCTTTGATATACACACAGACTTTAAGAGAATTGTCATGAAAAGGATGACCCAAATTTTAAATATACCACGCAGGATACAAAACACATTCCTATAAGAAAAATTGGTTCAGGCTTGCTTGCAGAGTTAAGAGGACAGTCTCTGAAAAGATGTCCATGTTCGTGAAATTTTATACTGTGAAAAGGTATGTGATGTAATCAATAGTTTGAGACCAGTACTCATCGTGATATTCAAGGAAAATGGAGCCTGGGAGGGGCTTTGAAATATTAAGGTAGACACAAATGTGAGCATATGAGGTATACCTTCTCTACTTGGTTGCCTCTGAGGATTTACCATAAACCCTGATGGTATTTCCAATTCTCGCCAGGATTTCTTCTAACCAGAACTCCCGTGGTAAGGAATATAAATGAATCGAGACCGGTGCATGAGCAAAGTCTTATGTTTCAGGGATGAACTTCTTCGTCTAGAAGCGCAGAAAGAGGTCGCCTGAGTTGAAGAAATATGGTCCCCCATCAAAGATTCGGTTTCGATATTCTAGGTTGTGAAAGATGATGGTAAAGAAACCCTTGGAGCCTAAATGTAGGGCATAGTGTCCTTTGGGTTTCAACCACTATTGTATCCATTTGATGAGCTCACATTTGGAAGGCCATAGGCCTAAGAATTTTCCTACCAGAGCATAATCTTGCATGTATTGTTTTTTTTCTTCGATTTTGGGCGTGTTGATCACATATTTCGGTGCGAGTTGTGCATGAGGAATAAATTTCTCGGGTTCCTAAGGACATGTCGCCTTTGCCTGAGTTGGCCTTGTATCAATCTCCATTTCTTTTCCTTTAGTTGCACCTTCGAAGAAAAATTGGAAGGGCAGATCAGGGGGCGGTTCAAAAGACAGTAGGCGAAAGCCGCCTCTTGAGTTTTCCTGCGCCACGACTTGGTTTTAGGAGGACCTTCAAGGCCCTCCTTCATTCAGAATCATGGCTTTCCTTACTAGGGGCAGCTGAGTGCAGTAGAGAGACGAGAAAAAACCATAGTTTTTTAGGTTTTTCTATCGTTCATGAGTTATAGAAGTGGTATATTGGTATCTCATAGTATTAAAGATTAACATTATGTACTTTAATTTTAATAAAAGTATATTTTAAATTAATATAATTGTAAACATTAAAAATCAACATTGTATATTTGTTTGTTTTCATAAAATTATATTTTAAATTAATATAATTGTAAACAATAAAAATTAATATTGTATATTTAATTATTATTGTAAGAATATTTCAAAATGTTAAATTCATTTATAAAGTAAAAAATAATTTATCAGATAAGTTTTAATAAAAATAAATAAAAGATTTCAATACATGATAAGTTGAAGTTGTTTAACCAAAACAAGTTAAGAAAATTATATTCAAAATATGATATTATTCAGAACTTAATGGGGGTTACTTAAGACAATTATTTTTATTTTTTTTATATTCACCATCTTTCCAATTAAATAAAAAACATAAAAATCATGAAGATTTTTCATGATCACACTTCACGTAACTATTAATCCTCTTAGCTTAAGTTCCAAAATTTGATGGGTAAAATCAACCCTAGGAGGACTTAGGATCTATATTCTAAAGAAACTATAGTAGGTGCAACTTTTGAAAATCTATCCATCATGTTTTTGTTAAAAATTTTAGTTAGTCAACATGTTTAATTATAATTGTTTTTTAAATATGAAAGGAGTTTTTAATTTTAATATTTTTTAAGAAATTAGGGATTGCTTAAGTGTGTACCTTAAACTTAGGGACGGAAAGTCTTTAGTTGAATAATTCAATTGTGTATTAAGAGTTTTTGTAGGCTCTTCTACTTTGTCAAATTCTATGTCATTTTCTGTATTGTAATGAACTATACAAATAGCTAAAAAGATGATCCAATGATGACACATAATTACTTGTTATGCACAGATACATAATCAAATTCCCGAAAAAAAAATCCCATTTTTAGCCCATATTAAAAAAAACGATTTTAAGAGGACTACATAGTACAAAGTGGAAGTTCTATTTTGAGAAGACTACAAAGTGGGAGTTCTATTTTAAGAGGACTACAAAATCAGACTTGAATTGTTTGTGCATGGTCCATACATGAATTTATTTATAGCATAGCTTTGCAAATAAAGATTGATATATATCTGAACTTATTATGACATGTAAATTATCTTAACAAGGATACAATCAAAAAATCTTCAATAAATTCTTTGATGTTAAAAATACTTTTAGTTTATGGAAATGAATAGAGTGGTATTCAAACCACCTAGACATGTTGACATTTTAAAGAGTTAGTGATTTAATAACAATTAGGAAGGAATATAGTAAGTTTAAGTACAATGCTATTGTATCTTCATTAATACATTGTTCTTGTATCTCCATTAATACATTGAGCATATCTCAATTTACCTCTTACGAGAAGCCATTTCAAAAATTAATGTATTTAGAAGTGGTTCACAGAGATGTCATCCAAATTAGTAGATGTTCAGAACCATCTTAATGGCATTATTGAAAAGCTATGGTCTAATGGAGTAAACAAAAGTGAAGTGCAGTATAAATATATCATGCCTCTCAATGAATGCCCCTACTTGTCCGAGGTGTCTTACTCTGAGAGCATTTCGGTGGTGGATCTCCAAGACTTGGATGGTCCTAATAAAATGTGGGTAGTCCAAGAAATATGACATGCATGTGAGGAGGATGTTTTTTTCCAGGGACGTGATATACTTCAATCCCACCTTATCAACAATTTTAGACTATCAAAATAATTTGTTTTCGTTTCTTGGTTTATCCTCCACCAGGATAACAAAGAAGTCTTATATTCCAAACTAACCCTATAATGAAGAGCTACATTCTTGGAATCTATATCTGTTTTCAGCTTTGTAATTTTTTTATATGTTGTTGGGTTAGTTTTCTAGCCTCTGCATGTGTCAATGGGTTCTATTATAATTTTTTGCTTACTTGTGTGGAATTTATGGTTCTCTTCATAAATCTACCATGACGATGATAAAGCATGCTCGAACTTGGGTGAATATTAAATTATTGATTTCATAAATATGGGAAAGCATGCTTGGAGACGTGGGATTAATCGACAGTCCCAACTTTGGCATGAGAGCACCACCAATCGCTGCAAACATGGATACATAATTAACTTAAAGCTTCGGAAATGAGTTAATTAGCACTAGATTTAAATTCCTTAGGTTGGTTTTTGTGGGTACCTAAGCACTAGGTTGCAAGAGATGGAGTGGTAATGCTACACACTGTGGGAATGGTGAGATATTGTCTTTGGGTGACCGAAAGGCCCAACAGATTCTGAGTGTTGATGAATTGTCAAAGGAAGGTTGTTTTGTTATTAACGATGACAGTCATGAAGGCATTGCAACAAGCCGGGTTGGCAGTGTCATTAGTCCTCGTAATGTAGTTGGAACATGGTAAAATAGTTCGGCATGGGTGGGGGTGGACGCATGACCGTGGTCATGGGAGGGGTCGAAGGCATGGTCTATACCTAGGCTTCAACGATCGATGACATGAGTGTAGCCATGACCATTACTGTGATTAAGGGAAACCTCATTTTAGTTAACACCTTCGTCACCATGGTGTTTATGATGGTGATCGAGACACTATAACATGGTTGTGTGCTGAAGACAAAATAGTTGACGATATTTTTATGGATCCCAACAAGCCATAGAGTAATTCTTCCCCTTGCAAATTTGTGTGAGAGATTCAGAGTGGTTGAAGAATAACACATGCATAGAAAAGACAACTACAAGTTCTGCAATGTAAGTTGCAATCTCTTCAATATCGGTTGTCATGCAACCAGATGTTCTACAGTCAACCATAGACACTAAAAAAACAAAATGCCATGACAGGATGAACTAGATGACAGGGAAGTATCAATGGACCATACATAATGAAGCGGGCACAGTCGATAGGTGGATGCAATATGAGGGAGTACCACCCATATTAACTGCATATCTTTACTAGGGGTTATTTATTTCTGGGCATAGTAGTCATTGGTCTATGTGTCGATTGCGTAAGTTTTTGAGGTGTAGAATATCAGTGTGCACCTATAGTACCAAGGAACTTGAATCGACTGCATCAACCATCATCGACTGCAACAATCCTTTTGTAGATGGTGCCAATATCCCAAGCAACCAATGCCTCCAGTGAATATAGATAGTCGCATTTATCAATTGCATTGAACCATCATTGATTGCATTGTTATGCAAGCTCAACTACAACCTGTCTCATCTACATTGAAATATAATAAAATAATAAATAGCATCCCCAATCCCAAGGAATACTTAGTTGGCCCGACAAAAAAACCCTAAAATCCCTAGCCAATAGAAATGAAGATGATCCAGATGGAAATCGATGGCCATCCACCTTTTTCACTAAATCACCATTTTTAGCCTGTGGTTTTGATAAACCATGATATTCACCCTTTTGATGGGGAATGTAATGTAATGTCATCTTCATTTGTTAATTACATAGATCATGTAATGATTTCCTAGTGGTTTTATGTACATGCCTACAACATAGCGTTAATGCATCGGATAACATTAGAACTCTACATTTAAGCGTGCCCAGGATAGACTAGGATTGGGATGGGTGACTGCCCGAGAAGTATTAGTGTCTTACATGCCTGTGGAATTTTATAAACTTAGTCCAATTTATCCCACATGCATCATGGGAATTGTTCTTGTAACATCCCCGACCATCCATGCCGGGCCATGCTACGCCAGAGAACTCTTACTGTTCTCTATGCGGAACATACTGTAACATACCAGCATCCAATCGAGATATGCCACATAATTTTTTTGAACTGCATGCAATTAAAATACATATGCACACATAACTCTTGTGGTTCTATATGGAACATACTGTAACATACCCAACATCCAATCGAGCTATTCCACATAAATTTTCCAAACTGCATGCAATTAAAATACATATGCACATGGAACTCTTGCGGAAGCATATATATAAAAACATAGATAGACAAATATGTTATGTAAATGCACGGATTCATACTAAAATGGTAGTAAACATATGCATGCAACATATACAGGAAGTACCCATAAATTTACAGACAGTTATAAACACACATAAGATAAACCCATAAATATAAGCACATAAATAACAATGCAACATGTAAATTTATCACCCAATTGGCACTTATCTTGGTAAGAATGTCACCAACTGTGTGCAGACCTTCCACGAACCTCTCAGCCTTAGACCACATTGTTCATCACTCTCAATCGTGAGTCACCCCTGAGCTGGGACTAAACTCCACCCAGGTAAAGGGATTCCTAACTAGGCTAAAGGCTCATAGACAACAGGAAAAAATCAATCTCAGGTGCCAACTCAAACTAATAGCCTACAATCCCTCATTCCCCACATGTATGTCCCACCTAGGAACTGTGCCCCTTCTCTGCTCAATAGTCCTTCGACTTCCCCACTTCCTTTTCGTGCTTCAGCAATAGGCCAGACAGGAAGTCTCAGAGCACTGTAGTTGCAGTTTAGCACCTTCAGGGAATCAATTCCCAACGATTCTCTCACACAGAGAATTTCTCACGGGCATGGCAACCCGCCTCTTCAATATCCCATGGGCTTGACAACCCGCTTCTTTATTCCAACTCCCAAGCTAACTAGTTACACACACAAGTATGGCTATGGATACCGGTTCAGATACAATGATAGGAAATATGGAGGATAGATGACTATGTGAGTGAATGCCTATGGATCATTGACTGGATGACTGAATGATGGAAGGAATCATGGGAAGAATGATGGAAAAGATTATTGGAAATGAACTAAGTCCCAACAATATGTATGCATGTCCCCAATTTGACACTTTTCATGTTGGGAGCTACTTTGGCCCACTTGTCCCCAACTTTAGAACTTAGGATAAAATAATTATCCATACTTTATGATTTAAGAAATATTAATATAATATTCCTTTTTGGCTTAAGCTCCCTAGCTTAGCCCCTTTTCCTTAACTTTTAGGCTCTTCCCTTTCCCTAACCAGTGGAGTTTAGTCCCCCATCTCTTTTATCGTGGTTGGTCTGCGCGCAACGATGTATTTTATATTAATTATGAGACATGTACAAAAATAGGTGCATTAACCTTTAACATCTAGGCTCTTCGGACTAATCAAAACATAAGCATCCTAACTTATAATAACTGGCTCACCAGCCTATAAAACAGAGCATATACACAAAGGCTCGTTGGCCTGACAATCGCACACACTTAAGATGTTGCATTGGGTATCTTGGAATGTGCACACTTCATCATTTCACTATGCAGCACATGAACGCACTATGCCATGGAATGTGCATACAAAATGATATCAAAACATCTCACCAACTTAAGTACATTTTCATCTAGATTACAATTGGGCACGGCCTAGGGATATTACAATCCCCTCCCCTTATTTATGAACTGTCCTCTGTGTATTCTACCCTCATTGCATCCTCATGCTCCCAAGTAGCATCCTCAGGACCGTACCAGGTCCATTGGACCTTTACAAGCCCGATGGGTCGATTCCGGAGTTGTTTGATTTTTCGGTCCAGAATGCGCATCGGATGCACTTGAAAAACACCTTCTTGCTCCACCTGAATCACATTCCAATCAAACATTATTAGCATTAGGTATATATTTCTTGAGTAATGATACATTGAATACATTATGAACAGACATAGATGCAGACAATGCAATCATATAAGCAACTGGACCAATCCTCTCTAGGATTTCAAATGTCCCACAATAGTGAGTTTCCAACTTTGAACAATTTTCCAACTTCAGGGAACTTCTTTTGGCTTTCACTTTCAAGAATACATGGTCACCCACTTTAAATTCCCTGTGAGTTCTTCCCTTATCAGCATAGATTTTCTGCCTATCTTGGGCATCCTTTAAATTTTGTTTTATTTTTATCATTTGCTCCTCCATTTCCCTAAGCAAATCTGGCTCAACCACTTCTTTGTCTGTTGGGTTATACCAACTTACTAGTGTGGTGCACTTTCTTCCATAGAGTGCCTCAAATGAGCTCATCTTTAGAGATGCTTGGTACCGATTGTTATAAGCAAAATCTACCAAGTATAGGTAGTCTTCCCATTTTGATGGTTTATCCATCACATACATCCTCAACGTATCTTCAATCACTTGATTTACCCTCTCTGTTTGTCCATCTAATTCTGGATGATAAGCTGTGCTAAAATTCAAATTTGTTCCAAATCCATTAAATAACCCTTTCCAAAATTTTGAGGTAAATTTTGGATCTCTGTCAAACACAATTGTCTTGGGTATGCCATGTAATCTAGCAATTTATTTCATATAAACATCAACAATGTTCGTTGCTTTGTGAGTGAGCTTAACTGGAACAAAATGGACAACTTTAGCAAGCTTATCCATCACTACCATGATAGAATCATGTTGTTTGTTTCTTCTGGGAAGTTTAGTGATGAAATCCATTGTTACAACTTCTCATTTCCACTTAGGAATGGGTAATGGCTATAGCAAACCAGCTGAGTTTCTATACTCAGCCTTTACTTTTTCACATTCCAAACATCTGGCAATAAAATTAACAATCTCTTTCTTCATTTCTAGTTAATAATATTGGCTCTTGACAGCTGCAATAGTTTTCCAATATCCTGGGCGCCCCGCATAAGGTACATTATGCATTTCTCTCAATATCAGAATTTTCAATTCCTGAGAATTTGGTACATAAATTATGTCCCTGTACATGAGAATTTCATCATTATCTAGCTTGTATTCCTCAATTTTCTGCTACAAAATACCTTGCTGTAATTTTGCCACTAATTCCTTGTATTGCAAATCTGATTTGGTAGACTCTATAATTCTAGGTTTTAAATATGATTGGTACATGCTAATGGCAGTATGCATTTCATGCACTCTTCTGTTGAGTGCATCAACCACTTTGTTCTCTTTCCCCTTGATATGCTTTATATCAAAGTCATATTCGCTCATAAATTCTAACCATTTGCTTTGCTTAACATTTAGAGCTGGCTGATCAAATAAATATTGCAGGCCATTATGGTCTGTTCTTAGCTCAAACCTTTTCCCCATGAGGTAGTTTCTCCATTTCCTCAAGGCATGCACTATGGCTGCCAACTCCAAATCATGAGTGGCATAGTGTATTTCATGCTCCTTAAACTTCCTTGATTCATAACATATAACAAACCCATTTTGGCTGAGGACTCCATCAAGTCCCTCTTTACATGCATCTGTGCATAAAATGAATTCTTCATTTGAGTCTGCAATCCTTAGTATTGGAGAACTTGTTAATAATTGTTTCAAGTGTTGGAAACTCTTTTCACAATCCAATGTCCACTGAAACTTCACACCCTTTCTTTGCAAGGAAGTGATTGGGTGTGCAATCTTTGAAAATCCTTCAATAAATATCCTATAGTATCCTGCAAGACCCATGAATGATCTCACCTCTGTAACATTCTTTGGCATTGACCATTCTCTAATGGTTTCTATCTTCTCAGGATCCACTGCTATCCCATCCATAGAAATGATATGTCCCAAATAATAAATTTTCTTCTGATAAAATGAGCACTTGCTCAACTTGGCATACAACTGATGTTCCCTTAATACTTGCAACACCATTCTCAAATGATACTCATACTCTTCTTTTGACATAGAGTATATGAGAATGTCATCCAAAAAGACAATGACAAACTTGTCTAAATATTCTCAGAAAACACCTTTTATTAAGCACATGAAAACAATCGGTGCATTTGACAACCTCAATGGCATCACTGTGAACTCATAATGTCCATACCTTGTCCTGCAGGCAGTCTTGCTGATATATTCTTCTTTAATCCTTACCTGATGGTATCCTGATCTGATATCTATTATTGAAAATATCTTTGCATCCTTCAATTGATCAAAAATATCATCAATCCTTAGCAGAGGAAACTTGTTCTTAACAGTCACTTTATTCAGCTATCTGAAATCAATGCACAATCTTAATGTTCCATATTTCTTCTTCACAAACAAGACTGGGGCACCCCAAGGTGACACACTTGGGCGTATATACCCCTTCTTCAAAATTTCTTCAAGTTGCATTTGCAACTCCTTCAACTCTATTGTACTCATTATGTAAGGAGTATTTAACACTGGAGTTGCTCCATGCATTAAATTTATAGAGAAATCAATATCTCTCTTCAGCTTCTAGGACTGCATAATATTCCAAATTTGGCACCTTATCTTTAGGTTTCTCTTCCATATCAACTGCAAATATTTGACACCCTTTTTTGTAACATTTCTTCAGCTGCAATGCTGAAATTTCTCTGATGGTTACAGCCTTGGGAATTCTCTGCACTTTTGATGCAGGAGCATCTACACATCCTCAAGCGAGCCAGCGCGCACGGAGAGAGAACACACAGCTGGACAGTGCCAGCGCGCACATTTTGAAATGCTTGGAAATTGGTGCGCCGTCGTTTGGACGAGGCATTCAAAACCAAGCGCAGTTGTATTGTATTAGTAGATAGGAAGGCATTTATGAAAATTAATGCTGTTAGATAGGAATTAACTGTAGATAAGACAGTTTAGCTTTAGAGAGGGAAAACGGAATATAGACACCCTCCCGTGTATCTTTGGATTATGGATTCAGAATTCAGATCCTCATTTTTTTTCAAGGAGCAAGAGAGAACAGAGCCGAGAGAGAGCCTGTGAAGAACCTCCATGTACAGTTATTGAATTAATAGGAAGAGCCTGATTCAATTACCATGGATGTGTTTGACACTTTTGTATTGCTGATGTTATGCTTTTGTTTA